>JAHIAM010006730.1:0-34554 GCA_021605205.1 Aegilops longissima | reverse complement strand
CGCACTTATTTCTCCGCGCCTCTTTTACCTCTTTCGGGTAGGGTGTTAAACTTTCTAATGGCCCGAGGTTTGTCAAGCGGCCTTGGTATAAATCGTAGACCGCTCAAGTTTCGTGCATTTGGAGGTCGTTTGATACTCCAACGGTTACAGGTAACTCGAAGCCCTCTTGTGTGCAGCCCAACACCCCGCCAAAGTGGCCCAAAACCCAGCAACTCCCTCCATGCTTGGCTGCTCGATCACGATCAAGGTGCCGAAACCGCCCCCGCTTGGACTCTCCTAGCTCCTCTAGCTATAAAACGCCCCTTCCCCTCCATTTTCGGATGAATCCACTCTAACCCTAGCCTCCAACCACTCGCCATTGACATGTCCGCTCACGGACACACTCAAGCCACCAGAGCCACCACGCCACACCTGTCCTCCGCCCCACCGCCATGTCGCCACCTGTAGCCAGCTCCAGCTCGCTGACGGCCCGGCTCACACCTGCCTGCCCCTGCTCCTCGCTGAAGGCCTGCTGTGCCTGCCACCTGCCGCCACACACCTTCGGCCGGGCTCCTGCCGATCCCGGCCGCACCCTTTCTCGCTTTCCGCCGCCGCGCCAACCTTCGCTCCGCAACATCGCCTGCAGGTGTTCCTGTCTCGCTGAGCAGCAGTTCAGCATCGCCGAGCATCGCTGTTCGCCCAACCCCGTGGCTATGGATCCGCCAGATGGAGCTCAGCCGGATCCGCCTTGCTCGCTCTTCCGACTTCTTCGGCGAAGCCTCACAGGCTCCGGCGACGCTCCGCAAACTTCTCCTACCTGGATCGGGACCATATCCACCACTCCAACGAACCAAACAACCCTGCAAGGCCCCGGATCTCCTCGTCCCGCACGCCTTCGTCCGCTGACTTTTTCGAGGGTAAAATTTCCACCAAGTCCTCATCTCTGCTCATATTTTCTGCCATGTTCATCATGCCTTAACTCTCGATAGTACTTCGCTTTTATGCATGAGATATCGAATGTTCATTGTGAGATGCTCTTCATTTGTTCCATTGTGCCATGTTCATTTGAGGTGATCTTGATGCTCTAATCATCGTGCAAGACTGCTATATAATGTTGTCTGTCGTTATTAGAACTTGCTCATTTGTTATTTTTGTATCTTTTGTGTGATTTTCTTTGAGCATGAGGTCTACATGTGTTATGTGCTACAACATGCCATATTTGCTGTGGTGCAACTCATTATTCATGATATGCCATGTATTATTTGTTTCAAGCTTGCAAAATAGCCTCCATGATGTTGTTGTTTTCTGAGACTTAGAATTTCACTAAGTCTCATTCTGTATTTTATGTCATGTATTCATGTTGCTAGAGTGAGATCCATGCTCTTTTCAAGATGATCAGAAGGATGTTTTGTAGATATGGTTATGTCTCATCCATCCATGCCTCTGCTTGCATTTATGGATCACCCTAGCTTGACTCAATCGAGCTCTACTTTTGCTATAAAATGTTCCCATGTATTGTTTACATGTTATGCAATTTTGCCAAGGTTGTTGTAGTTGATACGGCATGCTATGTTCTTGTTCTTGCCATGTATAGCTTCTATGCCATGTCTAGTTGCTGGTTGTATGCTTAGTTTGTCGTGCAATGCCTCTTAGTGAGTGCATCGAGCTCGTAAACATGCCTACTTGTTGTCTGCTTATGCCATGCTCCAGCTTTTCACTAAATCTGAATCTGTTTATGTTTTTGCTATGTTCACATGCTTGCAATTGTATTTTCCGATCCCTTGGCTTATGGTCAGAAGGGACTTTGTTATTTGCTTTGAGTAGATTCATTCCATGCTCTAGTTTGACATGATAGCTTGCTGTAACATGTTGCTTCATAGCTCTAAACATGCTAACTCGATGTTATTTCTTCCATGTCCTCAAATTCGCTAAGTCTGTGAACCCGTTATTATTTGCAACCTTGCCATGTCCTTTTTGAGCCTGTTCTATTGATTTCGGAGATAGCTCTGTTCATGTTTTGTCATGCTTTACCTGAAGCATACGAAGCGTTGTCATTCGGTCGCGAATGTGTACGCCCATACGATCGGTCTGCTCAGGCTGCAGCGATGAACCGTGGCCGTAAGGAAGAGCACGGTCGAGTAGAGGCGCATGATGTAGCATGTACACGCACGTAGCGCTGTGGTGCAAGAAAGTAATACGACCACGCACGCATACGCGGGGTCTCGAACGCCTATCACAGATAACGCACGCCGTGGCTCGTGTACATGGTGTGGCTGGGTCGAACGAAGAAAATGCATCGCCGTGTTCATGGGGAGGCAATGGAATGCGCCGGTTCATCGGGAGGCAATGGAATGCATGTTGTTCATCGAGCCAACCATCTTGACGGAACAGTTGATGAAACGAGGCCTCGGCGCATCGCAGAACGGAGGAAACGACCTTGTGTTCGACCGCCACGGTGGAAACGGGATAATGTTCATTGGGAGGGGTCTAGCATGTCGCGAAATGAGGAAACGGACCTCCTACGTCGAACGGGTCCCGTTGATCGAGGTGTGGCGCACAAAACGGAGGAAATGGACTTGTGTTGGAGCCCCACTCAAACGGCAGTCTGTTCATCAGAGGGTGGGCGCATCGAAAACAGACTCCACGGATACCGGTCATCTCCACCGCCGACCTCCTCCTCCACCTCCACGGGCTACTTTTCATCCGCCGACCTCTCCACCTCCACCGCATCGTTCATCCCCGGATCCTATTCATCCTCCACAAAGACTCCTCCACCGCTACCGCTCAACCAACCCTCTCCACGGGTCCTGCTCAACCGCCTCCATGGGCTACTGCTCATCCAGCCTTCCACCGGCCATCGCTCCACCCTCCACGGGTCGCCTTGTTCATCCAGCCCTCCACGGGTCCCTTATCCAGCCTCCACGGGTCCAGTTCATCCACCTCCACGGATACCGTTCATCCAGCAACGAACACTCTACTACCATGGGGTCCCTGTTCATCCAACCCCCACCGAACCGTTCATCCAAACCTCCCAATAACGCCATTGTTCATCCGAGGCAGCATCGATCGGCTTAGCAGCAGAGCTGGCGAATCACTCGCTTCATTAATCGCAAGGGATCGATCGATCGCCGGTTCAGAACATGTAGCCTGCAGCGGCATCGCTCGTTCGTTAGAGCCCAACGCCCGCCGGGTTCGAAGAGAGCGCAACGCCACATGTGCATGGACGACGGATAAACACGACGCCGCCCCGACCACCCATCGTAATGGGAACTCTCCCGATATGTTCTTCGCCTCGCTTCTACCATGGTTTTCTCCGTCATGGACGGACCAAAGAATGTAATGCAGCTGTGTCTCCGCCTGTGATGAAAAGCCCATTTTCTCGTCATGATTTTTGTCATAGAAGTAGGAGCCCATCACATCTATGTGTTGGGAAACGTAGTAATTTCAAAAATTCCTACGCACACACAAGATCATGGTGATGCATAGCAACAAGAGGGGAACGCACTGTGAGACCATAAGCGGAAGCGCTATGACAACACGGTTGATGTAGTCGCACGCCTTCACGGCCCGACGATCCTAGTACCGAAAGCACGGCACCTCCGCTGATCTGCACACGCTCAGCCGGGGACGCCCCACGAACTCACGATCCAGAGAGTGTCGAGGAGAGTTTCATAGCACGACAGCGTGATGACAAGATGATGATGGATTTACTGCACAGGGCTTCGCCTAAGCACTACGACGATATGACCGAGGTGGATTATGGAGGGGGCACCGACACGGTTTAGAACAATGTCAACTTGTGTATTCTAGGGTGCCCCTACCCCAGATATAAAGGAGCAAGGGAGGCTGGCGGCCTTGGGGTGCACTAAGAAGGGAGGAGTCCTCCTCCTAGTAGTAGGACTCCCCTTTCCTAGTCCAACTAGGAAGAAGGAAGGGGAAGGAAGGAGGGAGAGAGGGAGGAAGAGGGCGCCGCCTCCTTGTCCAATTCGGACTCCCAAGAGGGGGGGCAGCCCTATGGACCCTCCTCTCTCTCTCTCTCTCTCTCACAAGGCCCTTGTTGGCCCATTTAGTTCCCTGGGGTTCCGATAACCCCCCACTCGATAATTATCCCGTGACCCCGGAACTCATCCGTGTCTGAATATAGTCGTCCAATATATCAATCTTTATGTCTCGACCATTTCGAGACTCCTCATGTCTGTGATCACATCCGGGACTCTGAACTATCTTCGCACATCAAAACACATGAACTCATAATACCGATTGTCCGGATGCTCATATTGGCTCCTACATATTCTATGAAGATCTTTATCAATAAACCGCATAACAGATAATGTTGTCTCTTGTCATCGGATGTTACTTTCCGAGATTCGATCGCGGTATCTCAATACCTAGTTCAATATCGCTACAAGCAAGTCTCTTTACTCATTCCGTAATGCATCATCCTCAACTAACTCATTAGTCACATTGCTTGAAAGGCTTATAGTGATGTGCATTAACGAGAGGGCTCAGAGATACCTCCCGACACGGAGCGGTAGGTCGACATTCTTCTTCTTTCCAAGCTTCGTGGTATCTATACCTTTCGAGACCAAGCCCGCTTCAATTCATTGCTGGTATCAGAGTGAAAAATCCTAATCTCGATCTATGCCAACTCAACAAACACCAATGGAGACACCTGAGAGCACCTTTATAATCACCCAGCCATGCCAGGACGCTTGGTAGCACATAAAGTGTTCCTCCGTATTCGGAGTTTCTAATCTCATAGTCATAGAAACATGTATAAGTCATGAAGAAAGCAATAACAATATACTAAACGATCAAGTGCTAAGCTAACGGAATGGGTCAAGTGAATCACATCATTCTCTAATGATGTGATCCCGTTAATCAAATGACAACTCATGTCTATGGCTAGGAAACTTAACCATCTTTGATTCAACGAGCTAGTCAAGTAGAGGCATACTAGTGATACTTTGTCTATGTATTCACACATGTACTAAGTTTCCGTTAATACAATTCTAGCATGAATAATAAACATTTACCATGAAATAAGGAAATATAAATAACAACTTTATTATTGCCTCTAGGGCATATTTCCTTCAGCCTCCCACTTGCACTAGAGTCAATAATCTAGATTGCACAAGAATGATCCTAACACCCATGGAGCCTTGGTGCTGATCATGTTTTGCCTGAGAGAGGCTTAGTCAACGGGTCTAGAACATTCAGATCCATATGTATCTTGCAAATCTCTATGTCTCCTCCTTGACTTGATCATGGATGGAATTGAAGCGCCTCTTGATGTGCTTGGTTCTTGTGAAATCTGGATTCCTTTGCCAAGGCAATTGCACCAAGATTGTCACAAAGATTTTCATTGGACCCGATGCACTAGGTATGACACCTAGATCGGATAAGAACATCTTCATCCGACTCTTCATTTGTGCTTCAAGCAGCTATGTACTCCGCTTCACACGTAGATCCCGCCAGGACGCTTTGCTTAGAACTGCACCAACCCACAGCTCCACCGCTCAATATAAATACGATCCGTTTACGACTTAGAGTCGTCCGATTAGTGTCAAAGCTTGCATCGACGTAACCATTTAAGACAAGCTTTTGTCTCCTTCATAAACGAGAAACATATCCTTAGTCCTTTTCGGTATTTCGGATGTTCTTGACCGCTGTCCAAAGGATCCACTCGGATTACTTTGCTACCTCCCTCGCTAAACTAATAGCAAGGCACACATCGTCTGGTACACAGCACCGCATACATGATAGAGCCTATGGTGAAGCATAGGGAACACCTTTCATTTTCTCTATCTTCTCGCAGTGGCGGGCATTGAGTCCGACTCAACTTCACACCTTGTAACACATGCAAGAACCCTTTCTTTGCTTGATCCATTTTGAACTTCTTCAAAACTTTATCAAGGTATGTGCTTTATGAAAGTCCAATTAAGCGCCTTGATCTATCTCTATAGATCTTGATGCCCAATATATAAGCAGCTTCACCGAGGTCTTTCATTGAAAAACTCTTATTCAAGTATCCTTTTATGCTATCCAGAAATTCTATATCATTTCCAATCAACAATATGTCATCCACATATAATATTAGAAATGCTGTAGCTCCCACTCACTTTCTTGTAAAACAAAGCTTCTCCAAAAGTCTCAGATAAAACCATATGCTTTGATCACACTATCAATACGCTTATTCCAACTCCGAGATGCTTGCACCAGTCCATAGATGGATCGCTGGAGCTTGCACACTTTGTTAGCATCCTTTGATCGATAAAACTTCAGTTGTTCATATACAACTCTTCTTCCAAATCCAATCAGGAATGCAGTTTACATCCATTTGCCAAATTTCATAATCATAAAATGCAACAATTGCTAACATGATTCGGACGGACTTATGCATCGCTACGGGTGAGAAGGTCTCATCGTAGTCAACTCCTTGAACTTGTCGAAACCTTTCGCAACAAGTCGAGCTTTGTACATAGTAACATTTCCGTCAGCCGCCTTCCTCTTGAAGATCCATTTATTCGTATGGCTTGCGATCATCGGGCAAGTCAACCAAAGTCCACACTTTGTTCTCATACATGGATCCCATCTCGATTTCATGGCCTCAAGCCATTTGGCGATTCTGGGCTCATCATCCCTTCCTCATAGTTCAGAGGGTCGCCACGGTCAAGTAACATGACCTCCATAACAGGATTGCCGTACCACTGGTGCGGATCTTACTTTGGTTGACCTACGAGGTTCTAGTAACTTGATCTGAAGTTTCATGATCATCATCATTAGCTTCCTCACTAATTGGTGTAGAAGTCACAGAACCGGTTTATAAGGGAGTAGGTATAGTTTGTTGGGGATCGAGTAATAATTTAAAATTTTCCTACGTGTCACCAAGATCAATCTAGGAGATGCTAGCACCCAGAGAGAGAGAGAGAGAGAGAGAGAGCATCTTCATACCCTTGAAGATCGCTAAGCGGAAGCGCTACAAGAACGCCATTGATGGAGTCGTACTCTGGAGATTCAAATCAGAAGGTTCGATCTAGCTCGAACGGACGGAGGAGGTGTAGGAGGAGGAGGGCTGTGCTGTGGGAAGGTTGCAGCTGCTCCCACCCTCCACTATATATACACTACTAGGAAAAGGGCTATAGATGGAATGACTAATGGCTAAAAGATGGTGCGCCATAGAGATATTAAATGGCGCACCACCATCCGATGCCATTAGTTTCATTCTAATGGCGCACCATGCTTTGGGTGCGCCATTAGTATCAAATTTTTTTAAACTAGTGCGCCTGTTCAACATACTAATGGCGATCCTGCCCAAGTGCGCCTATTAGTTGTAACACTAATGGCGCACTGTGGTGTGGGCGCCATTAGTATAGAAACTTTTTTGAACTAGTGCGCTGTTCAACATACTAATGGCGATCCTGCCCAAAGCGCCATTAGTAGTTAATTCTAATGGCGCACTGTGGTGGGTGCCATTAGTATAGAAACTTTTTTAAACTAGTGCCGTTCAACATACTAATGGCGATCCCGCTAGGTGCGCCATTAGTGGTAATTACTAATGGCGCACCATGCAAGAGGTGCCCATTAGTAAGTGGGCAACAACAAGATATTTGGGACAGCCTCCTACCCACACACTCACTTTCTCCCCACTTCATTCTCTCCACCTCCTCCTTGTCTCGGTGCCTCCTCTTTTCACCTCATTTCCACCATAGATTCATTCAAATTAAGTGGTTAAATTACCTTGTTTTAATAGGTAAGTAAGGGGGAAGCTATTTAGGTTGTTCTCCTTACAACAATGTGCACATGCACTTTTACGGCCTAGCTAGATCTATGTATGTTCGTGGTGTTGCATATGTTTGTGGTGTTTGCATATGTGTTTGTGTTTGAGGTGTACCGGTATTTGAAATGCGATAGTTGCCAATATTTTGCGGAATGTTGATTCATTTCCGCTGCGAGAATTTTGGCATTAAGCATCCTTTTTGGTCCTATTTTTAGGCAAAGTCATGCCAAATTTTTCTTGGTTCTAAAATATCGCTTTTGCTTTCACTCGCAGCGAATTATGGTCCGCACGATGACCAAGGCATCGTGAATAGGTTTTGAGGTCCGCAAGGCCGAGATGCTTCAAAAGAACGACGGAGATAAGATGTCCGTGTCGAAGATGCAAGTCAAGAGCCTTATTGCGGACCCGGATTCCGGTGTGGGACCACCGCTGCTTGGTTTCATGGATGGCTATCGGTGGCAAGGTGATGAAGATGACTACGAAGTCGCCCATGCGGGCCGCAAGAAATGAGGAAGGGCAGCAAGACAACCACCGCGCTCAAGGGCGAGAAGACGAAGAATCCTCAGGAGATGATCACGATCGGATGTTGTACACAATATCATGTAGAAGATGCAACATGATGATGAGGAAGATGCCGAAAGCAGGCGACGGCATGATCATGAAGATGATGATGTGGCGGAGCGCATCGCTGACCATCGATGGGCTGGGTGTAGGACCTCATATTCAAGAGCTGCTTCAAGCAGACGGATAACGCAAGAGCTGCCACCGAGAGAAAGCCAAGATGGATCAACTTGAGTTAGACGCGGTTATCCATTGTATGAAGGATGCAGCCCGAGGATACCCTGAAAGTAACGCCATGGCCCCGAGATGAAGGTAAACACAAAATGACCGACGATGCTTCGACGAGAACATGTCATTCTCGCACGAACGCTCTTCCCAAGGGGAACAAGTGCCCCACCAGTTTGGAGGAGGCGAAGAAAATCGTGTCCTCCGGATTTACCGCACGTGAAATACCATGTGTGCATGAACAATTGCATCATTTATCGGGACGAGCACGCTGAGTCTACCATATGTCCGTGCGGCCACTCGATACAAGAAGAGGAAGAAAGCCTCAAAGTGGTGTGGTACTTTCGATCACTCCTCGCTCTGCAGCGCTTATTTCATGGACCCTAAGGTAGAAGCTCCCTGCTGGCACGCCGGATAGGGAGGAGAAGAAGCGAAGATGACGCAAATGATCCGGAGATAGATAAAAAGACAAGATGCTGAGTCACCCTAAGGATGCGAGCGCCGCTGCGCGTTGAACTTCAAGACTCGAATTTGGGAACGATCCAAGGAACATCGTGGCGGGCGCGAGCACCGATGGAGTCAATCCGCTTGGCAGCCAGAGAAGCACAGCACCGGCCTGTTTGTGTGGATGTACAACCTTCCCCCGGTTGTGACCGAAATCGCTCATCCAAACCTCCCAATAACGCTCATTGTTCATCCAGAGGCAGCATCGATCGGTTTCAGGTTAGCAGCAGAGCTGGCGAATCACTCGGGTCGCCTTAATCCAGAGGGATCGATCGATCGCCGGGTTCAAGAATATGTAGCTCGCAGCAATCGCCTGTTCATTAGAGCCCAACGCTTCGGGTTCAGTTAGAGCTAACGCCGCACACAGTGCATGGACGCACGGATAAACACGTATCGCTGCCCTCGACCACCCGGCCAGAATCGAACTCTCCTGATATGTTCTTCGCCGCTTACCATGGTTTTCTCCGCATGGACGGACCAAAGAATGTAATGCAGCCGTGTCTCCGCCCGCCTGTGATGAAAAGCCCATTTTCTGTCATGATTTTTGTCATAGAAGTAGGAGCCCATCACATCTATGTGTTGGGAAACGTAGTAATTTCAAAAAATTCCTACGCACACACAAGATCATGGTGATGCATAGAAACAAGAGGGGAACGTACCCTCGTAGACCATAAGCGGAAGCGTTATGACAACACGGTTGATGTAGTCGTACGTCTTCACGGCCCGATCGATCCTAGTACCGAAAGTACGACACCTCCGCGATCTGCACACGTTCAGCTCGGCGACGTCCCACGAACTCACGATCCAGCAGAGTGTCGAGGGAGAGTTTCACAAGACGACAGCAGTGATGACAGTGATGATGGATTTACCGCACAGGCTTCGCTTAAGCACTACGACGATATGACCGAGGTGGATTATGGTGGAGGGGGGCACCGCACACGGTTTAGAACAATGTCAACTTGTGTATTCTAGGGTGCCCCTACCCCCAGATATAAAGGAGCAAGGGGAGGCTGGCCGGCCTTGGGTGCACTAAGAAGGGGAGGAGTCCTCCTCCCAGTAGGAGTAGGACTCCCTTCCTAGTCCAACTAGGAAGGAGGAAGGGGAAGGAAGGAGAGGAGAGAGGAGAAGAGGGCGCCGCCTCCTTGTCCACCCGGACTCCCAAGGGGGGCGGCCAGCCCCATGGACCCTCCTCTCTCTCTATCTCTCTCACAAGGCCCTTGTTGGCCCATTTAGTTCTCTGGGTTCCGATAACCCCCGACACTGAGCACTATCCCTGTGACCCCGAACTCATCTGTGTCCGAATATAGTCGTCCAATATATCAATCTTTATGTCTCACCATTTCGAGACTCCCGCCATGTCCGTGGATCACATCCGGACTCGAACTATCTTCGTACATCAAAACACATGAACTCATAATACCGATTGTCCGATGCTCATATGGGCTCCTACATATTCTATGAAGATCTTTATCGGCCAAACTGCATAACAGTATACGTTGTTCCCTTGTCATCGGTATGTTACTTTCCGAGATTCGATCGCTTATCTCAATACCTAGTTCAATATCGCTACAAAGAAGTCTCTTTACTCATTCCGTAATGCATCATCCTCAACTAACTCATTAGTCACATTGCTTGAAAGGATTATAGTGATGTGCATTATCGAGAGGCTCAGAGATACCTCTCCGACACCCGAGCGGTAGGTCGACATTCCTTCTTCTTTCCAAGCTTCGTGGTATCTATACCTTTCGAGACCAAGCCCTGCTTCAATTCATTGTGGTATCGAGTGAAAATCCTAATCTCGATCTATGCCAACTCAACAAACACCATTGGAGACACCAGAGAGCACCTTTATAATCACCCGCCATGCTAGACATTTGGTAGCACATAAAGTGTTCCTCCGGTATTCGGAGTTTCCTAATCTCATAGTCATAGAAACATGTATAAGTCATGAATAAAGCAATAACAATATACTAAACGATCAAGTGCTAAGCTAACGGAATGGGTCAAGTGAATCACATCATTCTCTAATGATGTGATCCTGCTAATCAAATGACAACTCATGTCTATGGCTAGGAAACTTAACCATCTTTGATTCAACGAGCTAGTCAAGTAGAGGCATACTAGTGATACTTTGTCTATGTATTCACACATGTACTAAGTTTCCTGTTAATACAATTCTAGCATGAATAATAAACATTTACCATGAAATAAGGAAATATAAATAACAACTTTATTATTGCCTCTAGGGCATATTTCCTTCAGTCTCCCACTTGCACTAGAGTCAATAATCTAGATTGCACAGTAATGATTCTAACACCCATGGAGCCTTGGTGCTGATCATGTTTTGCTCGTGAGAGAGGCTTAGTCAATGGGTCTAGAACATTCAGATCCATATGTATCTTGCAAATCTCTATGTCTCCTCCTTGACTTGATCATGGATGGAATTGAAGCGCTCTTGATGTGCTTGGTTCTTGTGAAGTCTCGATTCCTTTGCCAAGGCAATTGCACCAAGATTGTCACAAAAGATTTTCATTGGACCCGATGCACTAGGTATGACACCTAGATCGGATAAGAACATCTTCATCCGCACTCTTCATTTGCTGCTTCAAGCAGCTATGTACTCCGCTCACACGAGATCCCGCCGGACGCTTTGCTTAGAACTGCACCAACCGACAGCTCCACCGCTCAATATAAATATGTATCCGTTTACGACTTAGAGTCGCCCGGATTAGTGTCAAAGCTTGCATCGACGTAACCATTTAAGACAAGCTCTTTGTCTCCTTCATAAACGAGAAACATATCCTTAGTCCTTTTCGTATTTCAGATGTTCTTGACCGCTGTCCAGTTGATCCACTCGGATTACTTTGCTACCTCCCCGCTAAACTAATAGCAAGGCACACATCAGGTCAAGATCGATACATGATAGATCCTATGGCTGAAGCATAGGGAACACCTTTCATTTTCTCTATCTTCTCGCAAAGGGTCGGGCATTGAGTCCGACTCAACTTCACACCTTGTAACACATGCAAGAACCTTTCTTTGCTTGATCCATTTTGAACTTCTTCAAAACTTTATCAAGGTATGTGCTTTATGAAAGTCCAATTAAGCTGCCTTGATCTATCTCTATAGATCTTGATGCCCAATATATAAGCAGCTTCACCGAGGTCTTTCATTGAAAAACTCTTATTCAAGTATCCTTTATGCTATCCAGAAATTCTATATCATTTCCAATCAACAATATGTCATCCACATATAATATTAGAAATGCTACAGAGCTCCCACTCACTTTCTTGTAAATACAAAAGCTCCGTAAGTCCAGATAAAACCATATGCTTTGATCACACTATCAATACGCTTATTCCAACTCGAGATGCTTGCACCAGTCCATAGATGGATCACCGAGCTTGCACACTTTGTTAGCATCCTTTGATCGATAAAACCTTCAAAGGCGCCATATACAACTCTTCTTCCGTAAATCCAATCAGAATGCGCCTTTACATCCATTTGCCAAATTTCATAATCATAAAATGCAACAATTGCTAACATGATTCGGATGGACTTATGCATCGCTACGGGTGAGAAGGTCTCATCGTAGTCAACTCCTTGAACTTGTCGAAAACCTTTCGCAACAAGTCGAGCTTTGTACATAGTAACATTTCCGCTGGCCGCCTTCCTCTTGAAGATCCATTTATTCTCGTATGGCTTGTCGATCATCGGCAAGTCAACCAAAGTCCACACTTTGTTCTCATACATGGATCCCATCTCAGATTTCATGGCCTCAAGCCATTTGGCGGATTCTCGGCTCATCATCCCTACCTCATAGTTCGAGGTTCGCCACGGTCAAGTAACATGACCTCCATAACAGGATTGCCGCATCACTCTGGTGCGGATCTTACTTTGGTTGACCTACGAGGTTCAAGAGTAACTTGATCTCAAGTTTCATGATCATCATCATTAGCTTCCTCACTAATTGGTGTAGAAGTCACAGAACCGTTTATAAGGGAGTAGGTATAGTTTGTTGGGGATCGAGTAATAATTTAAAATTTTCCTACGTGTCACCAAGATCAATCTAGGAGATGCTAGCAACAAGAGAGACACTAGTAGAAAAGGGGCTATCGTTGAGGCATGTTTTGCCCATTAGTCCTGGTTCAATCCGAACCGGACTAATGTGAGCATTTATCCTGCTCAGGAGCCCAGGGGGCCGGGCCACGGGCCATTGGTCCGGTTCGTCTGACCTTTTGTCCCTGCAGGGACGAACCGGGACCATTGGCCTCGCCCCGCCCACAATCATTGGTCTCGGCTGGCGGCTTGAACTGGGACTAGCACCCTTTAGTCCCGGTTCGTCCCTACCAACCGGGACTAAAGGGTTGGTCCTCGCGCCTGCAGTTTAGTCCCACCTCGCCAATCAAGGGGAATCAAACCAGTTTATAAGCACCTCCCTTCGCCATGTTGAGTTTTCTCAATGAATAGATGCCCTTATACAGAATTTAACCTAAATTCATACTGAATTTCTAAATTTAGTAGAAATTTATTATGAATTTAGGTTGAATTTTCTATAAGTTTATCTATGTTCATTTATGAGTAGTTTTTATATAGTTTTTTTTTCTTTTCTCGCTATATTTATTTTTTTCTTTTGCTTTTCTCAAGTGGCTGAGGCAAACAAGGAATGGTTTTATGTGTTGTCCATGCCCTATATGTGGGAATACAAGTCTTACTCGACCGGAAAATCCTTCACACCCACCGCTTTACAAGGGTTTCATGCCACACTATAATGTTTGGACGAGGCACGGAGAAATAGGGGTTATGATGGAAGACGGCGAGGAAGAAGAGTACGATGACAACTATGTGCCCCTGAATACGGTGATGCTATCAACATCAAGTTGCACTGCATTTATGTGCACGATGGTGCCGCAACTAAGCTGTTGAAGATCAAGATGAACCGCACGATGTGCCCCATGATGATGATCTCCGCGGGTCATTGTCGATGCAAGGACACAATGCGAAAGTCAAAAGGAGAAGCTGAAGTTCGATCGCATGTTAGAGGATCACAAAAGGGTTGTACCCCAATTGTAAGATGGCAACACAAAGCCTGCATCAGACTCGAATTGCTGCAAAGGGAAGGCAGAGAATGTCAGGCTCGATAAAGGATTTGAGAAGCTATCAAAATAATGAAGAAGAAGCTTCCAAAGGATAACGAATCGCCCGACAAGACATACGCAGCAAAGAAGGTCGATGCCCTCTAGGATTGGAGGTGGAGAAGATACATGCATGCCCTAATGGCTGCATCCTCTACCGTGGTGCCTACAAGGATCTGAACGATTCCCGGATATGTGCATTGCGTATAAGATCGCACGAGATGACTCGGTGATGTTGACGGCGAGCCGTCTGTGAAGAGGGTTCCGCGAAGGTGATGTGGTATGCTCCTATAATACCATGGTTGAAACGTCTGCTCGTAAACGGAGAGCATGCCAAGTTGATGCGATGGCACAAAGGAGGACCGTGAAGAAAGACGGAAGTTGAGAGCACCACGACGGGTCGCAGTGGAGAAAAATCGAGAGAAAGTACTCGGATGAGTTTGCAAAGGACCCAAGGAACGTATGGTTTGCTTTAAGCGCGGATGGCATTAATCCTTTCGGGGAGCAGAGCAGCAATCACAGCACCTGGCCCGTCCCTCTATGCCTTGTTGAGCTCATAAACTTGTGATTCACACAAATTTCAAAGAATTCAAAATTTATAAAACTAATGGCACAAACAGAAAGTTTATAATTGTTCTAAAACAAATGGCACTAACAGAAAGTTTATAATTTTGCTGACCTAAAAGCAAAAAGAATTAAAAAATAAAGCAAAAAACCAAAATAAAATAAATAATGCAGAAACAAAACAAAAAACTTGAAAAAAAATAATAATAATAATAAGAATTTTGTTGTAAGTAGAAACAAAATAAAATAAATAAAGCAACAAAGAAAACAAAAAAAGTGTTTTTGAATTTTAAAACTAATGGCACAAATGTAAAGTTTATATTTTTATAAAACTAAAAGCACTAATGAAAGTTTATAATTTTGTCAACCTAAAAGCAAAAAGAATTAAAAATAAAGCAAAAACCAAAAGAAAATAAATAATGCAGAAAACAAAACAAAAAACTTGAAAAAATAAAATAGTAATAATATGTATTTTGTTGTAAGTAGAAACAAAATAAAATAAATAAAGCAACAAAGAAAACAAAAAAGTGTTTTCAAATTTTAAAACTAATGGCACTAATAGAAAGTTCATATTTTTATAAAACTAAAAGCAAAAGGAAATAAAATATAAAGCAAAAAAAAACTGCCACCTACTAGGCCCCCACGGCCTGAATACGACTAGAAACCCTACATGGGCCAGATTCAGCCCGCAGAGGCCCAATAGCCCACAGCAAGAGTATAATTAGTCCCAAAGCCTGCATTTGAGAGGAGCTCGAGAGGGGACGCACACCGCTTATAAACCAAAGGTTTGCGCTCTTCAACTAGCGAGGTGGGACTAAACATTTGGGTTCGGGCAGATGTGCCTTTGGTCCCTTGGTGCCACGACCGACTAACGCTTCATTTTAGTCCCGGTTGGTGCCACCAACCGACCAAAGGTCGCCGCTTCGCCCCTTTGGGTGTTGAATTTGTTTTGGTCCCAGCCAGGCACCAACCGGGACTAGGCAGGGCATTAGCCCTGCTGGTGCCACTAACCGACCAATGCCTTGTTATATAACCAGGACTTGTGAAAATTTCACATCTCCTCGCCCATTTTCCCCAACCTCCCCGACGCCGCCAGTTGCCCTCGACGCCGCTTCGACGCTGCCGCTGCCGCTTACGCTCGCTGCCGCCGTCGCTTCGCCTCGTTGCCGCTGTCTTCGCTTGTCGTCGCTGCTCGCTTGCCTCGTTGCCGCTTGCCGCTTCGCCCCGACGCCGCCGACGCCGCTTCGCCATTGCCGCTGTCGCTTCTGCCGTTGCCGCTGTCTCGCTCGCCGCCTCGCCGCCGCCGCCTCGCCTCGGAATCCGACTCGCTGCCGCCTCCGCCTCTCGACCTCGCTGCCGCCTCCGCCTCGACCTCGCCTCCAGCCTCCTCCTCACCGCCATGGGCTCGGCTTGCCGCCTCCGCCACAAGTGAGCCTCACAAGACTTGCCCTGCCCTCACACAAGACTGCCCTGCCGCCCCGCCGCCATGATTTTTTTTTTCTGCATATATATGTGATGTTTTTTGTATATATATTGATGTATAGAATATGATGTTTTTATTATGTATAGAATATGATGTTTTTATTGATGTATAGAATATGATGTTTTTGCAGATAAATGTTCATGTATATATATTGATATATTCATTGATGTATAGAATATTTTATAAAAAGAAGAAGAAGAAGAAGAAGAAGAAGAAATGAGAAGAAGAAAAAAGAGAAGAAGAAGAAAGAAGAAGAAAAAATAGAAGAAAAAAGAGAGGAGAAGAAGAAGGAATAGAGGAGAAGAAGAAAAGTTTCTTCTTCCTTCAAGAACTCAAACCATCGTATACTGGCCCCACGGGCGCCAACTGTCATGGAAAGGTCACGACAGATGTCCTCGTGTGAGGACTTAGACGTGGATCCATCACAACTAGGTTAGCTTGAAGGGGTTAAACAGATAAAGGACACGGGAGTTTATATGGTTCTGCTCTTCATGTGAAGGTAAAGGCGAGTCCAGTTTGAGGTGGTATTGCTAAGGTTTCATGACCAGGAGCGAATCTGCTTGGCCAGGCTCTTGATTGTTGTGTTCTTGTCCTCGAACCGCCACTGGTCATCCCTTTATATACAGAGGTTGACACCCGTGGTCTGACAGAGTCCCGCCGGCTCATAAACGTGTCCGCCTCGGATATGCTTTTCCTATCTTACAATATAGTTACACGCCTATGGCGGTTTACATACATGGGCTTTAACCCAACTTTGGGCTTCGGCCTTCTTACTAAGTCTCCCACATAAAGCGCTGTCTTCTATGTCTTCATGGGCTTCAGATATGTAAATCACTATGAGTATGATCCGCCCTCCGGGCGGTTTATACTCAATAGTTATATCCCCAACAGGCTATAAGTTCTCTACCACACACTTGTGGGCCTACTAAGTTGACGCTGCCCTCCTAAAAAAATAAGTTGATGCGTATGCAAGGCTTTATCAACTTATAGGCAACACACGGTTCTAGCAACAAAGGGCCGTTGTATGTCCATCCAACAGATGTCATGCATCTTCTTCAATCTCGATATTTCTAGCTTCACCCGCCAAAAATGATTCCTCCCCGACATCCGGGGCACACCGCTTCGACGCTGACCTATGGGCCTACTAAGTTGACACGCACTCAAGGGCTTTGTAAACTTAGTCAATATAAACGATTCTACCCGGTGACCGTGACGATGTCCATCCAACGGCCGTCGTGCTTCTTCAACATCCGTCTTCTTGCTCCAAACTACCAAAGCAAAGACCGTCGTGCTACCGCCTCGCCTCCCGTGGTCGGGTCAGGTGCCGCTGAGGCCTCACAGCCCCCTACTACTCCCACCATCGCCAGTGCCCGGGCGACGGCAACCTCACTCCGCAGCCGAACCAGGAACCTTGTACTCCTCTCCGCTGCGGCATCTATTGTCGCGTTTTCCCTGCTCCACGCCGCTCCTTCCTAGGCCTCGCCGCCCCCTCCACCTTTGGTGCTCCCGGCAGCGCGGGTCGACGTGGTCAATAAACCACTTCCATCAAGAGTATCAGACGCGGAGAGGCCGATAACCGGGTCCACGGCCGCAGCCAGTGAAGTGCCTCCTTATTACGCTGGAAAATAATGATTCCTCCACTCGACAGCAGGGACCCATCGGATGGGCCACCGATTTCACGAAAAAATGTTTCGACCGCCGGGACCCGCCACTACATCTTCGCACGCAAGGAAGTGCGGCCCATATTACGGCAAAAAATTATTCGCTTCGACCGCCGGGACCCACCAGCTACATCTTCGCACGCAAGGAAGTTCCCGATACCGGGACCCACCTGGTCGAAGCATACGAGCGCTTGTCATTCTGGTCGCGAATGTGTACGCCCATACGATCGGGTCTGTCTGCAGGCTGCAGCGATGAACCGTGGCCGTAAGGAAGAGCACGGTCGTAGTAGAGGCGCCGCGATGTAGCATGTACACGCACGTAGCGCCAGGGTGCAAGAAAGTAAATACGACCACGCACGTATATACGGCGGGGTCTCGAACGCCTATCACAGACATGCACGCCGTGGCTCGTACATGGCTGTGGCTGGGTCGAACGAAGAAAATGCATCGTCGTCGTGTTCATGGGGAGGCAATGGAATGCGCCGGGTTCATCGGGAGGCAATGGAATGCATGTTGTTCATCGGGAGCCAACCATCTTGGACGGAACAGTTGATGGAAACGAGGCCTGGCGTACCGCAGAACGGAGGAAACGACCTTGTGTTCGACCGGCCACGGTGGAAACGGGATAATGTTCATTGGGAGGGGTCTAGCATGCCGCAAAACAGAGGAAACGGACCTCCTACGGTCGAAACGGGGTCCTGTTGATCGAGGGTGTGGCGTACCACAAAACGGAGGAAATGGACTTGTGTTGGAGCCCTACGGTCGAAACGGCAGTCCTGTTCATCAGAGGGTGTGGCGATCGCAAAACAGACTCCACGGATACCGGTCATCTCCACCGCCGACCTCCTCCAGCCTCCACGGGCTACTTTTCATCCACCGCTGACCTCTCCACCTCCACCGCGATCGCTCATCCCCGATCCTATTCATCCGCCTCCACAAAGACTCCTCCACCGCCACCGCTCAACCAACCCTCTCCACGGGTCCTGCTCAACCGCCTCCATGGGCTACTGCTCATCCAGCCTTCCACCGCCATCGCTCCACCGCCCTCCACGGGTCGCCTTGTTCATCCAGCCCTCCACGGGTCCCGCTTATCCAGCCTCCACGGGTCCAGCTTCATCCACCCTCCACGGGATACCGCTCATCCAGCCGCAACGACTCTACTACCATGGGGTCCTGTTCATCCAACCCCCACCGAACCGTTCATCCAAACCTCCCAATAACGCCATTGTTCATCCAGAGGCAGATCGATCGGTTTCAATAGCAGCAGAGCGGCGAATCACTCGCTTCGCTTAATCGCAAGGGATCGATCGACGCCGGGTTCAAGAATATGTAGCCTGCAGCGGCATCGCCTGGTTCGTTAGAGCCCAACGCCGCCGGGTTCAGTTAGAGCGCAACGCCGCATTACACAGTGCATGGACGACGGATAAACACGATCGCCGCCCCGACCACCCACCGTGAATCGAACTCTCCCGATATGTTCTTCGCCTCGCTTCTACCATGGTTTTCTCCGCCATGGACGGACCAAAGAATGTAATGCAGCTGTGTCTCCGCCCGCCTGTGATGAAAAGCCCATTTTCTGTCATGATTTTTGTCATAGAAGTAGGAGCCCATCACATCTATGTGTTGGGAAACGAGTAATTTCAAAAATTCCTACGCACACACAAGATCATGGTGATGCATAGCAACAAGAGGGGAACGACTCAGAGACCATAAGCGGAAGCGCTATGACAACACGGTTGATGTAGTCGCACGCCTTCACGGCCCGACGATCCTAGTACCGAAAGCACGGCACCTCCGCGATCTGCACACGCTCAGCTCGGCGACGCCCCACGAACTCACGATCCAGCAGAGTGTCGAGGAGAGTTTCGCTAGCACGACAGCGTGATGACAAAGGATGATGGATTTACTGCACAGGGCTTCACTTAAGCACTACGACGATATGACCGAGGTGGATTATGGTGGAGGGGGCACCACACGGTTTAGAACAATGTCAACTTGTGTATTCTAGGGTGCCCCTACCCCAGAGATATAAAGGAGCAAGGGGAGGCTGGCCGCCTTGGGGTGCACTAAGAAGGGGAGGAGTCCTCCTAGTAGGAGTAGGACTCCCTTCCTAGTCCAACTAGGAAGAAGGAAGGGGAAGGAAGGAGAGGGAGAGGGAGAAAGAGGGCGCCGCCTCCTTGTCCACCCCGGACTCCCAAGAGGGGGGGCAGCCCTATGGACCCTCCTCTCTCTCTCTCTCTCTCTCACAAGGCCCTTGTTGGCCCATTTAGTTCTCCGGGTTCCGATAACCCCGACACTGATAATTATCCCGTGACCCCTGAACTCATCTCGTGTCCGAATATAGTCGCCCAATATATCAATCTTTATGTCTCGACCATTTCGAGACTCCTCGCCATGTCTGTGATCACATCCGGGACTCAACTATCTTCGTACATCAAAACACATGAACTCATAATACCGATTGTCTGGATGCTCATATTGGCTCCTACATATTCTATGAAGATCTTTATCGGTCAAACCGCATAACAAGATACGTTGTTCCCTTGTCATCAGTATGTTACTTTCCGAGATTCGATCGCGGTATCTCAATACCTAGTTCAATATCGCTACAAGAAGTCTCTTTACTCATTCCGTAATGCATCATCCTCAACTAACTCATTAGTCACATTGCTTGAAAGGCTTATAGTGATGTGCATTAATGAGAGGGCTCAGAGATACCTCTCCCGACACGGAGCGGTAGGTCGACATTCCTTCTTCTTTCCAAGCTTCGTGGTATCTATACCTTTCGAGACCAAGCCCCGCTTCAATTCATTGCTGGTATCGAGTGAAAATCCTAATCTCGATCTATGCCAACTCAACAAACACCAATGGAGACACCGAGAGCACCTTTATAATCACCCAGCTACGCCAGGACGCTTGGTAGCACATAAAGTGTTCCTCCGTATTCGGAGTTTCTAATCTCATAGTCATAGAAACATGTATAAGTCATGAAGAAAGCAATAACAATATACTAAACGATCAAGTGCTAAGCTAACGGAATGGGTCATGAATCACATCATTCTCTAATGATGTGATCCCGCTAATCAAATGACAACTCATGTCTATGGCTAGGAAACTTAACCATCTTTGATTCAACGAGCTAGTCAAGTAGAGGCATACTAGTGATACTTTGTCTATGTATTCACACATGTACTAAGTTTCCGTTAATACAATTCTAGCATGAATAATAAACATTTACCATGAAATAAGGAAATATAAATAATAACTTTATTATTGCCTCTAGGCATATTTCCTTCGCCTCCCACTTGCACTAGAGTCAATAATCTAGATTGCACAAGAATGATCCTAACACCCATGGAGCCTTGGTGCTGATCATGTTTTGCTCGTGAGAGAGGCTTAGTCAACGGTCTAGAACATTCAGATCCATATGTATCTTGCAAATCTCTATGTCTCCTCCTGACTTGATCATGGATGGAATTGAAGGCCTCTTGATGTGCTTGGTTCTTGTGAAATCTGGATTCCTTTGCCAAGGCAATTGCACCAAGATTGTCACAAAGATTTTCATTGACCCGATGCACTAGGTATGACACCTAGATCGGATAAGAACATCTTCATCCGCACTCTTCATTTGCTGCTTCAAGCAGCTATGTACTCCGCTTCACACGAGATCCCGCCGGACGCTTTGCTTAGAACTGCACCAACCCACAGCTCCACTGCTCAATATAAATACGATCCGTTTACTTTACTTAGAGTCGTCCGGATTAGTGTCAAAGCTTGCATCGACGTAACCATTTAAGACAAGCTTTTGTCTCCTTCATAAACGAGAAACATATCCTTAGTCCTTTTCGTATTTCAGATGTTCTTGACTGCTGTCCAAAGGATCCACCTCGATTACTTTGCTACCTCCTCGCTAAACTAATAGCAAGGCACACATCAGGTCTGGTACACAGCATCGCATACATGATAGAGCCTATGGCTCAAGCATAGGAACACCTTTCATTTTCTCTATCTTCCGCAGTGGTCGGGCATTGAGTCCGACTCAACTTCACACCTTGTAACACATGCAAGAACTCCTTTCTTTGCTTGATCCATTTTGAACTTCTTCAAAACTTTATCAAGGTATGTGCTTTATGAAAGTCCAATTAAGCCGCCTTGATCTATCTCTATAGATCTTGATGCCCAATATATAAGCAGCTTCACCGAGGTCTTTCATTGAAAACTCTTATTCAAGTATCCTTTATGCTATCCAGAATTCTATATCATTTCCAATCAACAATATGTCATCCACATATAATATTAGAAATGCTACAGAGCTCCCACTCACTTTCTTGTAAATACAAAGCTCCAAAAGTCTCAGATAAAACCATATGCTTTGATCACACTATCAATACGCTTATTCCAACTCGAGATGCTTGCACCAGTCCATAGATGGATCGCTGAGCTTGCACACTTTGTTAGCATCCTTGGATCGATAAAACCTTCAGTTGCGCCATATACAACTCTTCTTCCAAATCCAATCAGGAATGCGTCTTTACATCCATTTGCCAAATTTCATAATCATAAAATGCAACAATTGCTAACATGATTCGGACGGACTTATGCATCGCCACGGGTGAGAAGGTCTCATCGTAGTCAACTCCTTGAACTTGTCGAAACCTTTCGCAACAAGTCGAGCTTTGTACATAGTAACATTTCCGTCAATAGGGCCTTCCTCTTGAAGATCCATTTATTCTGTATGGCTTGTCGATCATCGGGCAAGTCAACCAAAGTCCACACTTTGTTCTCATACATGGATCCCATCTCGATTTCATGGCCTCAAGCCATTTGGCGGATTCTCGGGCTCATCATCCCTTCCTCATAGTTCGAGGTTCGCCACGGTCAAGTAACATGACCTCCATAACAGGATTGCCGCACTCACTGGTGCGGATCTTACTTTGGTTGACCTACGAGGTTCAAGAGTAACTTGATCTGAAGTTTCATGATCATCATCATTAGCTTCCTCACTAATTGGTGTAGAAGTCACAGAACCGGTTTATAAGGGAGTAGGTATAGTTTGTTGGGGATCGAGTAATAATTTAAAATTTTCCTACGTGTCACCAAGATCAATCTAGGAGATGCTAGCAACGAGAGAGAGAGAGAGAGAGAGAGAGAGCATCTTCATACCCTTGAAGATCGCTAAGCGGAAGCGCTATAAGAACGCCGCTGATGGAGTCGCACTGTGGAGATTCAAATCGCAGAAGGTTCGATCTAGCGCCGAACGGACGGAGGAGGTGTAGGAGGAGGAGGGCTGTGCTGTGGGAAGGTTGCAGCTGCCTCCCACCCTCCACTATATATACACTACTAGGAAAAGGGCTATAGATGGAATGATGACTAATGGCGCACCGGAAAGATGGTGCGCCATTATTAGTACTTAATGGCGCACCACCATCCGATGCCCATTAGAGTTCAAACTACTAATGGCGCACCATGCTTTGGGTGCGCCATTAGTATCAAATTTTTTTAAACTAGTGCGCTGTTCAAACATACTAATGGCGATCCTGCCCAAGTGCCCATTAGTAGTTGTATTACTAATGGCGCACTGGGTGTGGTGCGCCATTAGTATAGAAACTTTTTTTTGAACTAGTGCGCCGTTCAACATACTAATGGCGATCCTGCCCAGCGCCATTAGTAGTTGTATTCTACTAATGGCGCACTGTGGTGGGTGCCATTAGTATAGAAACTTTTTTAAACTAGTGCGCTGTTCAATGATACTAATGGCGATCCTGCTTAGGTGCGCCATTAGTAGTGGTAATTACTAATGGCGCACCATGCAAGAGGTGCGCCATTAGTAAGTGGGCAACAACAAGATATTTGGGACAGCCTCCCACCCACACACTCACTTTCTCCCCACTTCATTCTCTCCACCTCCTCCTTGTCTCGGTGCCTCCTCTTTTCACCTCATTTCCACCATAGATTCATTCAAATTAAGTGGTTAAATTACCTTGTTTTAATAGGTAAGTAAGGGGGGAAGCTATATTTAGGTTGTTCTCCTTACAACAATGTGCACATGCACTTTTTACGGCCTAGCTAGATCTATGTATGTTCGTGGTGTTGCATATGTTTGTGGTGTTTGCATATGTGTTTGTGTTTGAGGTGTACCGGTATTTGAAATGCGATAGTTGCCAATATTTTGCCGGAATGTTGATTCATTTCGCTTCAAGAGAATTTTGGCATTAAGCATCCTTTTTGGTCCTATTTTTAGGCAAAGTCATGCCAAATTTTTTCTTGGTTCTAAAATATCGCTTTTGCTCTACCCGCAGCGCATTGATGGTCCGCACGATGACCGAAGGCATCGTGAATAGGTTTTTGAGGTCCGCTGGCCGAGATGCTTCAAAAGAACGAGACGGAGATAAGATGTCCGTGTCGAAGATGCAAGTCAAGAGCCTTATTGCGGACCCGGATTCCGGCAGGTGGGACCACCGCTGCTATGTGGTTTCATGGATGGCTATCGGTGGCAAGGTGATGAAGATGACTACGAAGTCGCCCATGCGGGCCGCAAGAAATGAGGAAGGGCAGCAAGACAACCACCGCGCTCAAGCGGGCGAGAAGACGAAGAATCCCTCAGAGATGATCACGATCGTGGATGTCACATACAATATCATGTAGAAGATGCAGGACATGATGATGAGGAAGATGCTTGAGCAAAGCGACGGGCATGATCATGAAGATGATGATGTCAAGGCGGAGCGTACGACGCTGACCATCGATGGGGGTGTAGGACCTCATATTCAAGAGCTGCTTCAAGCATTTGGATAACGCAAGAGCTGCCACCCGAGAGAAAGCCAAGATGGATCAACTTGAGTTAGACGCGTTACTCCATTGTATGAAGGATGCAGGCCCGAGGATACCCGCCAAAGTAACGCCATGGCCCTGGAGATGAAGGTAAACACAAAATGACCGACGATGCTTCGACGAGAATATGTCATTCTCGCACGAACGCCTTCCCAAGGGGAACAAGTGCCCACCAGTTTGGAGGAGGCGAAGAAAATCGTGTCCTCCGGATTTACCGCGACGTGAAATACCATGTGCATGAACAATTGCATCATTTATCGGGACGAGCACGCTGAGTCTACCATATGTCCGTAAAGCGGCCACTCGATACAAGAAGAGGAAGAAAGCCTCTAAAAGTGGTGTGGTACTTTCGATCACTCGCCTCAGCGCTTATTTCATGGACCCTAAGGTAGAAGCTCCTGCTGGCACGCGGATAGGGAGGAGAAGAAGCGAAGATGACGCAAATGATCCGGAGATAGATAAAAAGACAAGATGCTGAGTCACCCTAAGGATGCGAGCCAAGGCAAGCGTTGAACTTCAAGACTCGAATTTGGGAACGATCCAAGGAACATCGTATGGGCGCGAGCACCGATGGAGTCAATCCGCTTGGCAGCCGAGAAGCACACATAGCACCTGCCTGTGTTTGTGTGGATGTACAACCTTCCCCTGGTTGTGCATGAAGAGGAAGTACATTCACATGAGTATGCTAATTGAAGGGCCAAACAACCAGGAACGACATCAATCAGATCTAGGGCTGCTGAAAGAGGAGCTTGACACGCCAGGAAAACGCCACCAATACGTGGGACGCCGCAGAAAGAATATTTCCTATGAGAGCCGCACTGCCACGCACGTGCACGACTATCTCGGTTACGGATATGTCGCAAGCGTAGTCCACGGATTTTCTGGATGCCTAAGGTGCATGGATGACACAACGATCGCCAGCTAGATAGAGATCCCGTCTTCAAAACCGTGTTCATGGGACATCAAGGTGGCTTCGCGACGATGGCCCGTGGAGGAAACGCAAGGATCTGTTCGATGGTGAAACCGAACTCGAAAACGCCTGTACGAGGAGCGGCGAGGAAATAGACAAGCTGTTGAAAATTGAAAGACCGCCCATTGCCGGAAAGAAGCAAAAGGCGCCAGAGCCGAAAGAAGCGAAGGCGCCAGAGCTGGCTGAAGGTATGGAAAACGAGGTCTGTTTTCCGACTTGCCAGATCGAAGATCCACCGTAGCCTCACAGCCTTGATGTCATGCATATCACGAAGAACGGTGCGTAGAGTCCGCTGGTACCCCGCTCAACATGCCGAGAGGACCAAAGATGGGCCGAAAGCAAGGGCAGACTTGAAATCAATGGGCATCGTGCAGAGCTTCACGCTATATATGATGATGATGATGATGATGATGATGATGATGATGATGATGATGAGGCGAAGCAGACACGTAAAGTCGCCGAAAGGCAAAAGGCCAAGAAGACCGAAATGACTACCTCCCGCTGGCTTCACTCTAAGTCGAGGAGATCGGCAGTTTTCACCGCCTCCTAGGAGTAAAACTTCCTTACGGTTACGCTGGGAAGATAAGCAGATACCTAGACCCAGCCGGCAGAAGTTCAGCGGATGAAGTCTCACGACCACACGCGGCCGATGACGCAGATACTTCCAAGCCTGTAATCAGGATCATGGACGCGACGTCTGCGAAACGCTATTTGGCCTCGCGAAAGCACTCCTCAGTCCACCGCCACGCCACCGACCCCCGCACCTCGATTCCCTACTCAATCACACACCACCTTCTGCACTTCACAGATCGCCTTATAAAAAATAAGTATCAAACAGCTTTTTAAATGCTACTGCCTTATAAAAAATATTACTGTTATTATTTAAACAAGTTTGAACATATTTAAACATAAATAAGTATCAAATAGCTTTTTAAATGCTAAAAATATTTGTGGAGCCTGGAGTCGAACCCAGACCTCCTATCGTGAGAATCGGAGGCCGACCAATGAGCTAGTAGAGGGCTTGACATGGATAGGTTCTGTAGTACATAACCTTTTGGCTTGAGTGGAAATAAAAAGACTAATGGCGCACCACGGTGAGGTGCGCCATTAGTGTGGATATTCTATTGGCGCACCACTGTGAGGTGCGCCATTAGTATTGTGGCCCCTTCTCCGATCCCCTTCGCCCCGATCCCCGCCTCGATCCCCCGCCATTCTCTCCTCCGATCCACTGCCTCCCCCCGCCTCCTCCTCCCGTCACTGTCACCGACGCTCACCGACGCCACGACTCGACCGCCTGACCACATTACCCGGATTACCGGACGTCACGCCTCGATCCGGACGCCTGACGCTCACGCCGATGTCACCTCGATGACACTCGACCTCGCCGGGCCTCGACGGACGCTGCCTCACGCCTCGACGCCGACTCGACCCGCGACCTGGCCTGCCCCACCTCACCCTCGCCTGTCCACACCACCGCCGACCCGCCTCCCCCCCGCCCAAGGTACTTACTTGATTTTTCCTTCTCTGCAAAAACAGCTAGTGAAAGTTCTGAGATGTGCATATCATAGGTTTAGTCACCTAGTGAAAAACGCCTTTGAGTGTCTATGCATGTCTCATGTCTCATGTCTTGCTAATCGGAGTAGTTTGCATCACATCTAATCTTGCTAATCTTCTCATTTTAAGTCAATACTTGCTCGCTTTAAGTTCATTTCCTTTTTTATCATATTGCTTGATGATGGCCATTTAGACAGTTGCAACAAAGACAAGGGTCTTGGCTTGAAACCAAGGGTAATATGCCACTTATCATATTGGCCAAATTCGTATCATTGAAAATATAAATTGTTAATCGAGTAATATGCCACTTATCATATTGGCCAAATTTCAAGGAGCATATTACTTTATTTCAAAATGGAAGTCTGTGGAATCATTTCACTTAATTTCAAAGTGGGGCATTCTCCTTGATGCAAGAACAACAAAACAAGGTATGGATGTAAGAACAATACAAACAATGTGATATTTTGAAACTTGCCCCAACCCCGTCCCATCTGAATTTAGTTAGTGTTCAACCTAAGCTTCGTAACAAAAGAATTCATATCCCAAAGAATCTACGTAAATACTCCACAATGACCAGTAATACGACCACAACACCAATACACCATCAACATTTTAACTGAAATTATCGTAACATGACCACAGCCACAGAGATGGACATTCGTAACATCACAAGATGGGCATGCTTTATCTGAATCTCAAGATAGATTAAAAAGATGGACATGCTGCTTATGGTCCGCTGCTTCCTCGATGTGCCACCGAGACAATTTACTTTCAATTTGTGTTTCATTTTTCTACAGAGACATGAATTTGTCTCTCATCAGAATTAAACCTAAGGTCCGCTCCTTGCTCCGATGTGCAGTACAGAGCCTTCATATACACAAAGGAATCCTAGAATTTGATGGACATTCAGTTTTTTTGTTTTAGTGCCGTAAATCAAGTAAGAGAATTGAGATGTTCATTTGAGGAATTTTACTTGTATCCACAATAATGGCAAGATTCCACTTGTATCCTCGGAAGTCCAGGTTTGAGTTAGTATCCTTAAAAAGTCAAACAAGGGAAATGCTGCCTAAGAACCTAATAATTCCTTTTCCTGTGCCCCCACAACAAGTGGGAGCTTTTGATGTTGGATAACTTTGGTTATATTGTTGAGAGGAAATATATATCTTTCTCCTTGCACTAAATCTTCGTGATCAAATGTTTTGAAGAACTCCGCACGCCCTACCTGCAAAGAAATATTTCTTTTATTTTTACACGCAATCACATTTTTTGGCTGTGGTTCCTAAGTTCTATGGTTTATAGTTGTTCACCGTTTGCTACTCGTAAGTAGTTTTGGCTTGCATCTCTTCTGCTTTTGATTTGTAGATGTTGCTCAGAAGGTAAATTTGGCAACCATCCGATGGGATGTTTCTCCGTAACATATTAACATGCGGGATGCTCTCCCAAACATATTATTTTTTATGTTGTTTCGCTAATTCCACTTTAAAAAGTATTGAAGAATAAATCTGTTTTAACTTCCATACATCTCTCAGACATCATTATGTAAGCTTAAATAGCAACACTTAAGTTAATAATATGCTATTGAGTACTGCATCCAATTCTCTTTTGTTCTTGCATTTAACTTATACTCAGATCTCATTGTATTCCTTGGAATATGTAGTTCATCACTCGTAAATATTTTAGGCGAGGGACACGCCTAAATTGGCTCAAGGTGTCATATAAGAGAAAGCATCGAGAGCAGTCGAAAACTACACCGCTAAAGGTTTTGATTCCCTGATTATTCCTTTTTAGTTTTATTTGGTCATCCTTTTTACCAATTTTCAAAGAACCTGTGCATTTTTAAGCCAAAGTGGAAAAGCTGCAAAATCAAGTATAAGCAAACAAATGTGGCCTTACATAAGTAATCGCACATGACTTTCTCAAAAAAAGTAATCGCACATGTATAGATAAGTCTTCTTCCACTGGTTTGAGACTATATGGTAGTGCATACATAGTGTATGCGTGTGTGCATGCTAGATAGTGGCTAGTGGGTGCGTGATAGCTTGGGTGGTCCGTTATTTAACCCCGTAATTCAGTTCTGCTTTGTGTAAGAAGAAATTCAAGAAAAGGCACAAGTCGGTGGTGCCCAAAGTGTGCGCCTTCTTCTACCTCCACTGTGTGTGTGTGTATGTGTGACCTGGACAAACCCACCAAATGCAATTTAGGTTATTTGTTCGACAAGAATCCTGATTGCTGAAAACATCTGCTGTCAGATTCCGATATAATCTTTACCACAAGTTTGAGACCATGTAAATAATATTGCTGTTTGACATGACATGACATTCTCGTATATTGCTTATCTAGGCTGTATGGAAAGGCAGAGTACTACTGCTTTCTCAGCCATGTTCAATCAATCTTATGGCTCTGCCACTTTTACAACATATTTCATTAGGAGCTAATACCTCATTTGATCACTATTAGATTTCTCGAGCTGTAGTAATGATGCTAGCCTCGTAAACTCTTTCTTCGTAATATTGTCCCGCGATTCCAAGGATTGTCATAATTTTTTCCAAGTTTGCAACGGACTGATGGTGTCACTCATCTAATCCGGAAATGTGCTGTTTTTATATACTTTGCTTCGCCTATCTTTAATCATGTAAAAGAAAGTCCGTAAAGCCGCTTAAGTTGAGTAGTTGAACCTGGTCCATGGATATTTTGAAAATTTAAGTTTGTTATATACCCTCCCTTTTGACATATTCAAATGCAATAAATAATGTCAATTCCATGTTAATCGTGGTGTGCCCAATGTGTTAGTGACAAGCTATTGTTTTAATTGCAACATTTCTTGACACACCCTTTGTGCTTTAGTGGTTGGATTATTAGTTTAGTAATTTCTTGACACACCCTTTGTGGTTTGCCATGTGTACATGTGTGAGAGATAGTGAGAGGAGACAAGAAGAAGGGATTTTTTTAATTGGCTTCTTGCAGTTTTGAAAATTCAGTTTATTCGTTATCGAAAATTCAGTTATTCACTTAGGCACACAAATTGATGTGCTTTGTAAAACTTGTTCATGTAATCAACTACTAATGCCTTGTGATGCTCAATTACTTGTGATGCCTCTGAATTACTTGTGATCACATTGAGAAAGACTTGTAAAGATGATGATCATCTTTAATGTAAAACAATTTGTGATGATTTTGCTAGTTTGTCGGGTTTTGTCTCCCACCATCGTGTCGTGATGATGTTGCAGGTACCCCGAGAGGTCTTTGAGTTTGCCGGAATGTCGATTAACTTCCGCTCCTAAGCAATTGGTATTTATATGTCCTATTTTCAGGAAAGGTCATACTGAAATTTTCCGTGAATTTTAGCATGACTTTGCTAAAAATAGGACATATGGGGTACTTGTGACTAATGCATGGGCCGGGTATCTTAGTAGTTAATTAAGTAGGATCAAGTGCCCCGCGCATTTGTGACTAATGCATGGCTTTTAGGGTGCCTCGTGTCGATAAAAAACCTAAATGATGAAAAGTTAGGCTTTTAGGTGCCTTACGCCGAAAAACCTCAATGATAAAAGCTTAGATTTTAGGATGCCTCGTGTCGACAAACCCTAAATGATGAGACCATGATCTTGTTCCTTGACAATAACCAACTTTTGACCAAACTTTGTTTCTATTTAGAGAGAAACATGGCGCACAACGATGAGGCCGGGGTTCAAGGGCAAGGCATTCTGAGCTATCCCAGAGATGGAGGAACAACCTCACTTGTATGAGGCCCGCCTTCCCCACCGATCCCGAGACCACTGGATGGTGCCGCCGAGGATGACCACACCGATGCCACCACCGATGAAAGCGCCGAGGATGCCACCATCGATGATGGCGGCAAGACGACAGATGGCAGCCAGTCAAGAGGCAACGGAAGGATCTGGCGCCTCGATCGTGTTCGCACCTCAAGGAGGAAGTTATCAAGTGGACTCCAACGGAATCCAACGGGCGCCCAAACGAATAGTCAAGGGTACTCGCCTCAGCTCGGGTGCATTGTCCGAGCACCGCCTCGATCAACACCGAGAACCCGAGGCATCCCGACCGAGGGAATTTGCGCAACCTCCTCTTCACGGCTGCACGAACGATACAAGTTCCCGCTGAATTTGAAAACACAAGCCTCAAAGGGAATAAAGTGAACAATGCTGCCCTCACGAAGATGAGCAAGGCCCTGTCTACTTGGAAAAGCAATGTGAAGAGAATGATCGAGAAAGGTGAGAGTTATGAGAAGATCAAGGAGAAAAATCCTTCGATCACCAAGATGACTACAACGACTTCAAGATCAATTGCTCGAGCACCGCAAGCTCCCAATCAAGTGAGTGGGGAAACAAATGCGGAGCTGAACATAGGGGAACACACACTGTCCCGGGCGTTACAGAGTGGCGGAGCCTATATGGGACAAGGAGGAGGCGGACTGTGTCGAAGCAAGGCCTACCGCCTCTTCGATACATACGGCGTGACAAGCAGCATCAGGAACTTTGTCGTGCCCCGCACAAGAAGGACCCAAACAAAGGAGCTTACCACGGATCCAAGACCAGGCAGCTTGAGCTTGTTCTGTAAGGAATACACCCCCGTAATTAGCTCCATATGGTTGCATTCTAATTAATGAAGCCAATTTCTAAATGGTTCACATTCCTTCCGCAGCGCATCGAAAGCAGAGCGCTGGGTCGACTCAGAGCAACCCTTGGGACACCACTCTAAATAGGGGGTTGAATGTAATGAAGAACAAGGATAAGCCAAGAAGTCGACGCCACCGGTCGTGGTGGCCGCAAAGGCTTGTCGACAAAATGGGGTCATACTATACCGCTGGTGTGCGGAAGGAGAAAAGACCAGCTCGAAAGCCGCGCGAGAGGTTCAAGAACTCAAGGCATAGGTGCGCGGATTCCGAGATTGTCCAAGAGCAAGTGGAACAACGACTGAGCGACGATCACCGCCTTTGTGCCTACTTTGATCTCGGGTTGAGTGGTGGATTGCGGGCGCCAACAGGGGCCGCCGATTCCTAGCTTCACGCCAGCAACTCGTAGATAATGCGATGGCGGGCTATTGGTGCCTCCCCGGATGGAGGCGGCATTGGTGTCTCCGACGCCGCACGGAGCTTAATGCACCCGTGTACGCCGCCGCACCTCTCGCAGCAAGCGCCCTCCGCTAATCGCACGCCACTGCTGGCGGTGCCTCTACATTAGCCGAGCTCGACGCCATCATCACGGTAACCACTGCTTCTCTCGCCGAGGACTTCATCTCCTGCCTTTGACTGGGCATCCCCGACGCCTCTACATGTTTTCGCAGGGCGCCGCCGACGCCTGCACTCTCCTCCACTTCGTGAACAACGAGTTGGTCGATGTCGCCAAGGGCAAAATCGCTCAACCGGCAACCCTTGTTCCACGGTACCCAGATGCCACCCAACTTGTTTAGGGTTCAACTGGTTCGGTGCTGCCAGGCTGCGACGACTTGTTACCTCCGAATCGACCTCGCCGGGCCGACGATGATGACGTGATGACCTCACGCCCGCCCGAGCTGGCCCTGCTTTGGCCGAAGAGCCAGATTCGCTTGGGGCGGGGACACCACCCAAAGATAACACCGCCAGCCGTGTGCGGCGCCAAGTCGGCCCCATGGCAAGACCGCCATAACGGTGCCGACATCCCTATGCCATCGATCCAAACATGCATATGGCACAGGATCGTAATGACGACGACGACGATTATGATACATTTGGCAACGCCGATCAAGATTTTGCCGAGCATGGGTACGATGGCGACTTCATGGGGCCTCCTTCTCAAGAACCAAACCCAACAAAAGACGTAGCGATCTAGCTCGCACTCATGGAGAAGCCAAGTTGCAACAGCGCCGCCCGGCGCTCAGCTCTCAGAGACGCCCAGCCGCCGACTTCACCGAGCCTCGGAGTAGGCGAGGTGCGTAAATATTATCAGCCCCAACACACTCAAGAAGGCGGTCTGTGAGCAAAACTCGTCCCATTACAGAGAAGAAGAAGGCACGCAAAAGAAAGACTAAGAAGGGTGCGAGCCAGCCGCACCGAGTACGATCCGTGCTCGTGACGGGCCACCTTCACCGCAGGATATCTCGAGGAGGGTGCATGTGGCGGTAGGGCGATGCTACCGACAAATATGCTCAATGCTGCAATCGTGCTATGCGGAGTCTGCATGACAGTGTTCTTTCTTTGGAGAAGCGCGCTCGTGGAGAAGGATGTGTCATACCCGTTTTCGCCAAGGTGCCAGAGGGCAAGGGCTTTGTGGATAACTCCATCGGGCGCGACGATCGCCCCGCGCTTTTGATGACATCCACGCTTATGTTGAACCTTCATCCGCTGCACTACACCTTCGCTCGCTATTTTCGCTGAGTATGGAGATGCGGATCATTCGCGACAAGACCCCGGACATCGTGATAGTCGACCCTTCTACATGCGTACAAGATCTTGGGCAGCGCTGGGACCGCAAGTCGCGAAGTTCTTACCTCAAGGCGCCATTTTGGCAAACCAAGATAAGGATAACTTCCTCGCCTTTACTTTCCCGAGTAAGTCCTCCCTCAACCGCCCGTAACATATGAATTTTACATTTCATCGCTTTTTCTTTAACATTCCGTGTTTTCTGCAGTGACACACGCTGCACGCCATCCTCCTAAGCCCCAAATATTCCATGGCCACGATTTCACCCGGACCGTCACCGAACGAGACTACACAAATGTCAAGAAGGTTCTTGATGATGTTCTCCCCGCCACGCCAAATCTGGAGGCACCTTCACCGTGCCTATTCGTAGCACGGCAAGCACGTGTTCTCCCACAATACGACGCTCGCTATGCCAAGCAGCACCGGGCGGTCGAAGGGTGCCTACTACGCCATCCATCACATGCGGCGATCGACGACCATCATCAACTTCGCTACCGAGTAAACCCAAGATTGGGCCATGAGCGTGTCGGCAATCCAGGACGCGGACCTCCGACAAGAATTCTTTCGCATCCAATGGAGTTTGCGGAAATCATCCATCAAGATGTCCTTCGCACTCGGGGTAGTTCTACCTCGTAAATCAACCGTCAACAAAGTGACATCGACATAAATGCTACAAATGCAGGATGACAACGCCTGCTCTTTCATGACTACCACGATAGACGGCGGCTTCATCCACGCCCGTCCCTTGAGTCGAGTTGTCTAGTTCTCAAACATCGATTGGCTCATGTTGTAATTAAACTTTAATGAACTTGTAGTATGTCTCTTTGGTTTCGAGAGTCGCTCAACTTAGATGTAATCAATGCTATTAATGTCTTGCTTTTCTTCCGATCGC
>JAHIAM010006729.1:0-56526 GCA_021605205.1 Aegilops longissima | reverse complement strand
CCGCCGCAATCCTCTCAGAGCCACCAAAACCTCTCGAGTCCGTTCCAAGACTCGCCGAGGGGGAACCCATCATCGGTGGCCATCTTCATCATCCCGGCGCTCTCCATGTCGAGGAGGGAGTAGTTCACCCGGGCTGAGGGTATGTACCAGAGCTATGTGTTTGATCTCTCCTCTCATGTTCTCTCTCGGTTCCTCTATGGCACGATCTTGATGTATCCCGAGCTTTGCTATTGTAGTTGGATCTTATGATGTTTCTCCCCTCTACTCTCTTGTGATGAATTGAGTTTCCCTTTGAAGTTATCTTATCGGATTGAGTCTTTATGAGAACACTTGATGTATGTCTTGTCGTGTTTATCTATGGTGACAATGGGATATCATGTGCCACTTGATGTATGTTTTGGTGACCAACTTATGGATTCTGCCCATGAACCTATGCATAGGGGTTGGCACACGCTTTGACTCTCCCAGAGAAACTTTGGGGCTTCTTTGAAGTACTTTTATGTTGGTTGGATGAATCTGAGATTGTGTGATGCATATCGATAATCATGCCCACGGATACTTGAGGTGACAATGGAGTATCTAGGTGACATTAGGGTTTTGGTTGATTTGTGTCTTAAGGTGTTATTCTAGTACTAACTCTGAATAGATTGATCCAAAAGAATAACTTTGAGGTGGTTTCTGCATCCTACCATAATCTCTACATTTGTTCTCCGCTATTAGTGGCTTTGGAGTGACTCTTGTTGCATGTTGAGGGATTTTATATGATCTATCTATGTTATTATTGTTGAGAGAACTTGCACTAGTGAAAGTATGAACCCTAGGCCTTGTTTCCTATCATTGCAATACCGTTTGTGCTCACTTTTATCATTAGTTACCTTTCTGTTTTTATTATTTCAGATTACAAATACCTCTATCTACCATCCATATTGCACTTGTATCACCATCTCTTCGCCGAACTAGTGCACCTATACAATTTACCATTGTATTGGGTGTGTTGGGGACACAAGAGACTCTTTGTTATTTAGTTGCAGGGTTGTTTGAGAGAGACCATCTTCATCGTGACGCCTCCTACTTAATTGATAAACCTTAGGTCATCCACTTGAGGGAAATTTGCTACTGTCCTACAAACCTGTGCACTTGCAGCCCAACAACGCCTACAAGAAGAAGGTTGTGTAGTAGACATCATCTCTCTGCTTTCTCTGCTTCGCTGCTTTTCTCGCTGCCTTTTCATCGCTTTCTTTTATATCCGGAGATCCGTGAATCTGATTGGACTGAAACCTTTGCTGTGATTTTTTACCAAAAATAGCTTTCTTGCGGTCAAGGAGGGCATCAACCGCCTTACGGTGGACTAGAGGGTCAGGCGCGCTGGGGGTAGGGCGCTACTTCTCACCTCGTGCCCACCTCGGACACCGCTTGCGGATGATCTTTCTTCCGCATTTTCCAAATATTCCAAAAAAATCTCCGTCTGCTTTTATCTCGCTTGGACTCCGCTTGATATGGATATTCTGCAAAACCAAAACATGCAATAGATAGGAACCGCACTGGCAATCGGATTAATATGTTAGTCCCAAAATAGTATAAAAAGTTGCCAAAAGTACATGAAAGTTGAATAATATTGGCATGGAACAATCAAAAATTATAGATACGACGGAGACGATCAACATCCCCAAGCTTAATTTTGCTCGCCCTCCAAAGAGGTAAATGATAAATAATAATAATTTTTATGTGGAATGCTGCCTAGCATAATCTTGATCATATGTATAATCATGGCATGAATATTAAGGCACGAGTGATTCAAAGCAATAGTCTATCATTTGACATTAAGACAATAATACTTCAAGCATACTAATAAAGCAGTCATGTCTTTTCAAAATAACATGGCCAAAGAAAGTTATCCCTACAAAATCATATAGTCTGGCTATGCTCCGTCTTCACCACACAAAATATTCAAATCATGCACAACCTCGATGACAAGCCAAGCAATTGTTTCATACTTTGACGCTCAAACCTTTTTCAACTTTCACGCAATACATGAGCGTGAGCCATGGACATAGCACTATAGGTGGAATAGAATGGTGGTTGTGGAGAAGACAAAAGGAGAAGATATTCTCACATCAACTAGGCGATCAACGGCTATGGAGATGCCCATCAATAGATATCAATGTGAGTGAGTAGGGATTGCCATGCAACGGATGCACTAAGAGCTATAAGTGTATGAAAGCTCAAACTGAAACTAAGTGGTGTGCATCCAACTTGCTTGCTCATGAAGACCTCGGCATTTGAGGAAGCCCATCATCGGAATATACAAGCCAAGTTCTATAATGAAAATTCCCACTAGTATATGAAAGTGATAACTCAATAGACTCTCTATATGAAGAACATGGTGCTATTCTGAAGCACAAGTGTGGTAAAAGGATAGTAACATTGCCCCTTCTCTCTTTTTCTCTCATTTTTTATTTTCTTTTTTTTGTTGGGCCTTTGGCCTCTTTTTTTATTTGGGCTTTTGGCCTCTTTTTATTTTTTGTAAAGTCCGAGTCTCATCCCGACTTGTGGGGAATCATAGTTGTAACACCCTTGATGATTAAGGAATAGTAAACACCTTACATCGTGGCTAACCTCCCGCTTATTCAACCCGTCTACAAATAATTCAAAACAAAACAAAGATAAAAGGTTTCAAAACTAAAAGTAAAATGTTCGGGGTTGTCTAAAATAGCAAACCTAATTATGGTGGGTGCACTAAATTTTGTAAAATGTTTTGACAATTTAAATAAGCTAAAAACAGAAAAGAAGAAAATAAGAAAAGAAAAGGAAAATGAAAAGAGAGAGGAACCCCCCTCTGGCCCATCCGGGCCAGCCCTCCCACCGCCCAAAGAAGCCCTCCCCACTGCCCCTCACCCCGCCTGGCCCCTCCTCTGGCCGCCCAACCAGCGCCACCTTAATCCCTCTCCCTGGCTGAAACCCTAGCCGCCCCCACTCACTCGCCCCACGCCCCCACCCCGATCCCTTTCCTCTCCCTCGCCTGATCCAGATCGGGCGAGACCTCCACCGCTTTCACATCGCCGGGCCCCCCGCCCCAACCGCCGCCTGACCCTCCTCCTCCTCTACACCGCCGCCTGACCCTCCTCCTCCAGAGCCCCACGCTGGGTTCAGCCACTGGGTCAGCCTCCTCCTCCGCCTCACCGGACGCCTCCCGCCGGGCGGTTGCTTCGCTCCGCCTCGCGGACTCCATCAAGGCTTCCACGCACACGCTTAGACCCCACGCCGCCTGGCCAGAGCTTCACCACCTCCTCGCTTCTCTCTTCTTCCCGAACGGCGCTGCCGCCGGAGTTCGCTCGCCCTCGACCACCGCCGCCGCTTTGCCACTTTCTTCTGCCGACGACGCCCGGCCGACCCGGACGCCACTGCTGCCGGCCTTCGTCTTCGCTAAAGGACCTCGCCCTTTTCCGACGCTGTTTCCTCGACGCTGGGCTGACAAGTGACGCCATGCCATGTCCGCCTTCCTCCGCCGGCTGGCGCTGCCATGCCGCCACCTCGCTGGGCAGTGGCCTCTTCGGCGCTGCTGTGGGCCTCGCCTCTCTGCTTATGCCCAAACGGCGCCAATCGCGCTTCGCCTGCTCGCCTCGCACGGCATCGCCGCACGCTCAAGATGCCCGTATGCCCCCGGTCGATGACATGGGGCCCCGCCCACCGAATGGATTTATTAATAAACATAAAATTAAAAATTAAATAAAACTAATTAATTAATTAATTAATTAAGTAATTAATTAATCTAATTATTTCGATTAATTAACCCTAATCACTAATTAACCTAATTAACTAATGTTAATTAAATTTTATTAGGTTAATTAGAAAATGAGAATGACATGCGGACCCACTGTCAGGTTGACTCACCAACCCTGTTGATCACCGACGTCAAGATGACATCATGTCGACGCTATAAATACATTTTCAATTAATTAATTAATTAATTAAATTCCAGAGATTATTAAAATCTTTAAAATCATATCTTTTAACTGTAATCGATTAAAATATTTTCAACATGAAAGTTGCTCGTAACGACGAGACGAATCCGATACGCAGTCCGCTCGTCCGCCACACGCCTAACCTATCGAACCTGCAAACTTTCCTCTCCGTTCATCTGTTCGACAGACGTCCGAACCGAAAACTTCCCGATGTTCCCCTTAACCAAGACTTCCCATACCACGTTAGGGCACGCCTAGCATCGCTTGGCATGTCATGCATCGATATGCATCTGCTTACTTTGTATTCATTGTTTCTTCCCCATCTTCTCTCCGTAGACTACGAGACCGACGCCATTGCCGGCCTGACTACGGTGTTGATGACCCTCTCTTGCCAGTGAGCAACCAGCAAGCCCCCTTGATCACCAGATATCGCCTACTCTTGTCTATACCGCTTGCATTAGAGTAGTATAGCATGTTACTGCTTTCGATACTCCTATACCGCCGCATAGCCCGTCTTGTAACTTCGTTGTTACCTTACCGCAATCCTATATGCTTAGTATAGGACGCTAGTACTTTCATCCGTGGCCCTACTTTCTTGTCCGTCTGCCGTGTTATATTATCGGGCCGTGATCACCGGGAGTTGATCACGGTATATACTATATACTTATAAATGATACATGTGAGACTAAAGTCGGTCGGCCGATGGAGCACCATGAGTGGATCTTTGTGGCGGAGCGACAGGCAGGTTGAGACCGCTTAGAGAGAGAGGTGGCCTGGCCTGTTCGGCATTCGCGTTACTTAACACGCTTAACGAGGTCTTGGTATTTGATCTGAGTTGGCTACGAGCTTATACGCACTAACCATCTACGCGGAGTAGTTATGGGTATCCCGCCGCCGTGGTATCACCGGCACTTCAGACGTCACGACGAGAGCGGGCGCGCCGGATTGGACTGAACGCTCGTTAGGCTAGGTCTGCTCCGCCGCCGCAACGCAAGTGTGTGTCGTGGCGATGGGCCTGCACTGCGCGCTTAGGTTTAGACCGGCGGCCGGCCTCTCTCAGTTTAGGTGGGCTGCGACGTGTTGATCTTCCGCTGCCGGCATGACCCAGAAAGTGTGTCCGCCAAATGGGATCAAGCGTGCCGGGTAAGATGGTGCACCGCAGGAAGTTAATCTATTCGGATAGCCGTGATCTTCGGTAATGGACGACTTGGAGTTGTACCTTGAGCTTATGACAACTAGAACCGGATACTTGATAAAACACACCTTCCAAGTGCCGATATAACCGGTGGTCGCCTCGCCGTGGATAAGGAGCAGGGATTGCGGGTAGGATTATTGCTATATGATGTTACTTGGAGGACTTCAGATTGTCCCTCCCACCGCTGGTAAGACAGATGTCCGTGGTTTAGTCTTCGTTAAGACTAGCTACCCCCTCTTATTCTCGCATTCTGCAGCTCACCCACCGATATGGCCTTTACACATATATCCATGCATATGTAGTGCAGCTCCTTGCTTAAGTAGTACTTTGATGAGTACTCACGGTTGCCTTGTTCCCCTTTTTCCCTATCTCTACTCGATTGCTGCAATCGCACGATGGAGCCCAGAGCGACGCCACCGCCACGACGACTACTACTCCGGAGGTGCCTACTACTACGCAGCAGCCCACCGACGACGCACTGTGAGTGACCTAGGAGGATCCTGCAGTGAGGCCTGCCTCTTCGATCTCAGATCCCGCTTTGTGCTAGCCATCTTATGGCAACTTGTTTAACTTATGTCTCAGATCAGATATTGTTGCTTCACGACTCGCCTATGATCGAGCACTTGTATTCGAGCCCTCGAGGCCCTCGGCTTGTATTATGATGCTTGTATGACTTATTTTATTTTGTAGAGTTGTGTTGTGATATCTTCCTGTGAGTCTTGATCTTGATCGCATACATTTGCGCATGATTAGTGTACGATGAATCGAGGGCGCCACAAGTTGGTATCGAGCCGATCGCCTGTAGGAATCCCCTTCCACACTCCTTGGCCAAGTCGAGTCTAGACATTGCAAAACTTTTACTAACTTGGCTGTGTGCCTTACGGGCCCACGCCGCCATCGGGTGGTACTAGGATCTTTTACCCTCGACCTTTACTCGACTCGAACTCTCTTCTACTCGGGTTAAACGATTTTACTAACTATCACCAGATCCCGTGACCGCATTCACCCCAAAGTTGGATATAGCCTTAGTTGTTCTTGAAATTGTATTTGAGCAATTTCTCACCGCCATTTGACTCCTTTGAAACGCCTTTGTTTTCGATGGAACCCACGAGGCAGGTCGTGCGCCACACGACGGCCATTGGTGCTCGGGATCACCTCGCGGTGCTAGCCGAGATGATGACCTATCCGGTTATCGCCGGCACCCCGAGTACACCGCCTATGAGGAGTACCAGACTATAACCAAGAGCAGACGCGCCATCGCCCACCTCTACTCTCGAGTACGAGTCCACCATCGCGGCTGCACACCGCATATGGTGTTGGAGTGACTATCGATATGGCAGTCCACGATGTCGCTTATGCTGCTCGACACGCCTTCGCAGAGTATCGAGAGTTGGACACCTCCCCTTCGTGCACATTGCTATCGCGCTCGATGTTGGTGAGGAGGGTTACTACACCGCTGCCTACACCATCGTCACCAGAGAGCCCTTCCACCATCGTAACTTTGTTCTGCATGTCGATGGGCTGATCGAGCTAACCGAGTTTTCGCCACGAAGTTGTACATCACCCGTCAAGACTCTCTACCGTGCTCGACGCTGATGCACCCTTTGTCCGATCCGAGAGCTGCCGCTGCTCGCGATCTACCCAGCCAGACCGTGATGCCCTGTGGTGTCGGTTACGACGGGAGGCTACTCTCCGCGACTTGGCCCTTTTCGCCACCCGACGCCGGATTCAGCACCGTAGTATCTCGGCCCCTGTGTCACCGACGTGGAGGACTATCCACCGCCAAGACTACCAGCTTTCAAAGCTACAGCTACCTCCGCAGCATCGCTGGGACTGATGTAGACTTGCTTGTTAGTGTTTGATGTATTCGCCATGAGCTCAAGGCCGCCCATGATGTAGTAGTCTATGTAATCGGACTCTATGTATCGAACTCTATGCATGATTCCTTTTGTAAGATATGCCAACTACTATGTAGTTCCCATCATGTCGCTTTCATTATGCATGTTTCATCATGAATGATTCATGTCTCTTGCTTAATTTCTCAAATGCTGAACTACCCTCGTTATATAATAGCAGGATGGTTAGGCCAGCAGGTCGTGGTCGTGGTGCCAACTTCCCACCACCGCCGAGTACATGGCTGGTATGATCCAACAGCTCGAGATGAATCGCCAGCCATGGAGAGCATGATGGCTCAGCCTCGCCCCAATATGAACCAGCACCTAAACGGAACAACTCGCAGGATTTCATACGCTCAACCCCAGCTGTACCGCAGCTCAACTCAGCCATCGGATGTCGATGATCGCCCCGTGACATCACCTATGAGATGGAGTCTCGCTGATGTAGCCCCGCCCACTATGTCACCTTTGCATCCTTCTTCCAAGGGACCCGCAGCTCAATGGTGGGACAGCCACCGTCAGACCGCCAGCTTGGAACACTCATCACCGCCAGCACTTCCAGCTGCCTTCCGTGCCCGCTTCATCCTCAAGGGTCATGGACCGAAGAAGCGTGAATTCGCAACCTCACCCAAGGCAACAAGATCATGAAGCTTATCAACGAGAGTTCCTAGACTTGTCTCGCTATGTCAAGAGGACATTGCAACCGATGCACGCAGACAGAGAAGTTCCGTGACGGTCTTCAAGTCGACATCAAGCTCGCACCTCCTAGTGCACGACTTTGCTGATTTCGCCACCTTGGTGAACAAAGCTATCAATGTCGAAACTGGTCTGCAGGAATACCAGAGCTCTAACAAAGAACTGCGACACGGCTCATCTTCGGCCCGCCCTCGCAGGTTGCAAGATATGGATTCCCAACAGATGTACCACCAATGCTCCTGCTTCAAGGCAGAACTATGCTACACCTCGCCCGCCTACAACTAAGCAGCCAAGCTTCCAGCCCACCACCCCAAGCTCCTGCTCCCACTCCCAATAATGGCTTATGCTTCAAAGTGACAGCCAGGCACCGTATAGAGAATGCAACCGTAACCAGAATCACCGGCCCTTCCAAAGAGCCTGGCCGTGGAAACACCCGAACCGCAACAACGCCGGCAAGTCTTATGGGCAAGCTCAGCCAACCACGCTGATCCGAACGAAGCTCAAGACCAACCTGCCATCGTGATGGGTACACTCGTAAATTCAGACTGCATGTGTTTTATTTGATACAGGCATCGATTCATTCATGTCTCAAGATTTTGCATTCATGCATGGCATTAAAAGTGAAGACATGAATGCTTCACTATTAGTACACACCCTCGGGCCAATGTCGAACCTCCATGATTTGCAACGACGCCCCGCTGAAATCGGGATGGAATTCTTGTCTCTCCCATCGTGTCAAGTCTTGTAGCATTGACCTCATTCTCGGGAATGAATTGGTTGAAAGCGCATACGGCGCCAATCGCTTTGCGCCATGAAGACCGGCCCATCCGCTACACCCTTCGATGAAATAGTCACTTACCAAGCTCATCTGGTGCAAAATGCCGAGGCAAGGCTCTATGCATTGAATGCATTGAACGCCGCACCACTCGAGGGTATTGAAAACATTCCCGCTGCTCATGATTTCCAAGACGCTCTTCCTCAAGAACTTCCAGGATTCCCCGCTAGAGCTGTCGAATTCGCCATCGACTTGAAACCGTGCACCACTCCTATAGCCAAGCGACCCTACAAGATGCCGCCGATGAACTCCTTGAGCTAAAGGAGGAAATCGACAAATCTCTTCAAAGTGGCTTCATTCGCCCAAGTTGCTCTCCTTGGGGAGCACCTTCTTTGTCAAGAAGAAGGATGGGACAAACCGATTGGTCCAAGACTACCGCCCTATAAATCAAGCTACCATTCGAATAAGTATCCTCTTCCTCGGATCAATGATCTTTATGATCAATTGGCTGGTTCGCCGCTGTTCTCAAACTCGACTTGAGGTTGGGTTACCACCAGATCCGTGTTCGTGAGGAGGATATCCCCAAGACCGCATTCGTGACTCGTTATGGCTCATACGAGTACACCGCCATGTCTTTCGCCTAACTAATGCTCCAGCTACTTTCTCTCACCGATGAACTATATATTCATGGATTACCTCGACATGTTTGTCGTGGTTTATCCGGATGATATCCCGATCTTTCCAAGAATGAAGAAGAACATGTCAACATCTTCGCCTTGTGCCGAAAAGCTACGAGAGCATCAACTATATGCCAAGTTCTCCAAGTGTGAATTCTGCTTCCAAGTAACCTATCTTGGGCATGTCATTTCTAAGGATGGTATTGTTGCCAACCCCGAACGAGTTCAGGCTATTCTCGATTGACTCCTCCAAGAACGCATAAGTCGAAGTTTTCTGGTCTCGCCACTATTGCCACGATTCGTCGAGAACTTCTCCAAGATTGCCAGCCTCCGACTAACCTGCTGTATAAGGGCGCCAAATTCCAATGGATGATAAATGACAGAAAGTTTCCAGCACTCAAGGACAAGTTGACTTCTGCCCCAAGCTAGCTCCTCCCGATACTAAGAAGGACTTCATTATTTATCGCGACGCTTCGTCAAGGATTAGGCGGTGTCCTAATGCAAGAGCGCAGTAGTTGCTTATGCCTCTCGACAGCTATGCGCCTCACGAAGAGAACTACCCAGTTCACGACTTCGAACTTGTTGCCGTCATTCATGCACTAAAGCAAGGGCGACATTACCTTCTCGTAATCGCTATGTAGATCTTCACCGACCACCAAAGTCTGAAGTATCTGCATACACAGCCAGACCTGAACCTCCGCTGCCAGAGATGGATGGAGACAGCAGCACTTTGATTTGGGTATTTCCTATACGCCAGTGCAAGGCTAATGTAATGGCTGATGCCTTGAGCCGCAAGTCTTATCAGAACCACCTTCAGTTTCACCAAGTTCAGCCCCACTTGTTGAAGAATTGTAAAGCTGAACCTCCATATTGTTCCTCCGTGCACTTCGCCCCTCCTCCGGAGTTCCACAAGATGAATCTCCGTGTCGCTCCCTGTGGTTCCTCTATACCTCGGGCTGTTGAACCCGATCTCGTGGCACCATAAAGACAATGCAGGATTTGACTCAAGTCTACAAGATTAAACAAGACATCAAGAAAGGATATCCTCATCCTTCACTATTACCGATGATGGCGCTTTGTACTTTAAAGGCCGCCTAGTGGTGCCGTAAGAAGGAAAACCTGAATATGACTCGGTTATGAAAGAAGCTCATGATACGCCTCATGTATCCACCCCGGCAAGACAAAGATGTATCAAGACATTCGCCGAGATTCCGTGGTCTAATATGAAGCAGTGACATTGCTCGCTATGTTGTCGAGTGTGACGCTTGCCGTCAGATCAAAGCAGAACATCAAAGGCCTGCCGGAACTCGCAACCTATCTCTATTCCGGAATGGAAATGGGACCATGTTGAAATGGACTTCGCCATCGGATTTCCCAAATCGCAGAAAGGTAATGATGCTATTCTTGTCGCCATTGACCGCTTTCTAAAGTTGCTCATTTTCCGGCGGTCAAAGAAACGATCATCGCTAGCCGCCTTGCAACGCCTATATGTCTAGAATTGTTTCACTTCACGGTATTCCACCGTTATCGCCTCGACCGTGGCAGCTTATTCACTTCAAGATTCCGCAAGTTTTCAAGAAGCTATGGGGACTCATTTATCTTTCAAGATCGCTTCATCCGCAGTCTCAAGGGCAAGTTGAACGTGTCAACCAAATTCTCAAGACATGCTTCGAAGCTTGTGTTGTTTCCTTCGAAAGAAATGGAGGAATCTCTCCCGTATGCTGAGTTCTCTTATAATAATAGCTATCAAGCTAGTCTCAAGATGGCCCCTTCAAGTGTTATATGGACGAAAGTGCCGAACCCTCTCAACTTGTCGAAATCGGGAACGCCCACTCTTCGTCCGGATATTATCCAACATGTCAAGAACAAGTCCGCATTATTCGCGAGAACCTCAAGACCGCTCACCACGCTAAAAGAGTAATTATGACCGCTATCACAAAGACATGGTCTATCAACTCGCGAAAAGGCCTATCTTCGCTACACCAATGAAGGGTGCTCACCGCCGGATCAAGGGCAAGCTAGCTCTCGCTATATTGGCCCATTCACTATTTTGGAAAGGCGGAAAAGTGGCATATCAATCGGAGCTTCCGTCGAACCTTTCACAGTTCACGATGTGTTCCACGTGTCCCAACTCCGACGCTGCTTCAAGGACCCAATCCGAGCAAAGGACCATGAAGTGCTCGAATTGCAACAGACCTCTCCTATAAAGAGCATCCGTCCGCATTCTCGACTGTCGAACGCCGCACACGCCGAAGGCGATCAAGTTCTCAAAGTCCAAGGGTCGAATCACTCAAGACGGCCACCTAGGAACGCGAGGATCGCCTTCGAGATGAATATCCCGCACTCTTTCCTTCTACCTCCTAAATCTCGGACGAGATTTCTTGTAGTGGAGGAGATTTGTAACACCCGATGATTAAGGAACAAAGAAACACCTTGCCATCGTGGCTAACCTCCTGCTTATTCAACCCGGTCTACAAATAATTCAAAACAAAACAAAGATAAAAGGTTTCAAAACTAAAAGTAAAATGTTCGGGGTTGTGTAAAATAGCAAACCTAATTATGGTGGGGTGCACTAAATTTTGTAAAATGTTTTGACAATTTAAATAAGCTAAAAACAGAAAAGAAGAAAATAAGAAAAGAAAAGGAAAATGAAAAGAGAGAGGCAACCCCTCGGCCAACTGGGCCAGCCTCCCCCCGCCCAAGAAGCCCTCCCCACTGCCCTCACCCCGCCCAGCCCCTCCTGGCCGCCCAACCGGCGCCACCTTAACCCCCCCTCCCGCGGCTGAAACCCTAGCCGCCCCCACTCACTCGCCCCCAACGCGCCCCCACCCCGATCCCTTTCTCTCCTCGCCTCGATCCAGATCGGGCGAGACCTCACAGGCCCACATCGCCGGCGGCCCCCGCCGCCCCAACCGCCGCCTGACCCCTCCCTCCGTCGCCCCACGCTGGGTTCACCGCTGGGTCAGCCCTCCTCCTCTCCGCCTCACCGGACGCTTCCCGACGCCGGGCTGCTTCCCCGCGCCTCGCCGGACTGCCGCTTCACCACGCCGCTTAGACCCCACGCCATTGTGAGCTTCTTTACCCTCCCCCTGCTTCTCTCTCCTTCCTTCCCGAACGGCGCTGCCGCCGAGTTCGCCTCCGCCCCGACCTTCGCCGCCGCTTTGGCCGCTTCTTCCCCTGCCGACGACGCCCGCCGACCCGACGCCACTGCCGCCGGCGCTTCGCCCTCGCCAAAGGACCCCCACTGCCCTTTTTCCGACGTTGTTTCGGCGACGCTGGCTGATAAGTGACGCCATGCGCCATGTCCGCTTCTCCTCCGCTGGCGCCATGCGGGCCGCCACCTCGCCAGGGCTGCGGCCCTTCGCCGCTGCTCAGGCCTCGGCCTCCTGCTTATGCCAAACGGGCGCCAATCAAGCGCTCGCCTGCTCGTTTAGGGCACGGCATCGCCTCACACGCTCAAGATGCCCGTGATGCCCCAAGCCGATGACATGGGGCCCCGCCCCACCGAATGGATTTATTAATAAACATAAAATTAAAAATTAAATAAAACTATTTAATTAATTAAGTAATTAATTAATCTAATTAATTCTGATTAATTAACCCTAATCACTAATTAACCTAATTAACTAATGTTAATTAAATTTGATTAGGTTAATTAGAAAATGAGAATGACATGCGGACCCACTGTCAGGTTGACTCACCAACCCTGTTGATCGCCGACGCCAAGATGACATCATGCCGACGCTATAAATACATTTTCAATGAATTAATTAATTAATTAAATTCCGTAGATTATTAAAATCTTTAAAATCATATCTTTTAACCGTAAATCGGATTAAAATATTTTCAACATGAAAGTTGCTCGTAACGACGAGACGAATCCGGATACGCAGTCCGCTCGTCCGCCACACGCCTAACCTATCGAACCTGCAAACTTTCCTCTCCGGTTCATCTATCCGACAGACGTTCGAACCGGAAAACTTCCTGATGTTTCTTAACCAAGACTTCTATACCACGTTAGGGCACGCCTAGCATCGCTTGGCATGTCATGCATCGATATGCATCTGCTTACTTTGTATTCATTGTTTCTTCCTCTTCTCCGGGTAGACTACGAGACCGACGCCGTCACGCCGCTCGACCACGGTGTTGATGACCCTCTCTCTTGCCGTAGCAACCAGCAAGCCCCCTTGATCACCAGATATCGCCTACTCTTCTATATACCGCTTGAATTAGAGTAGTATAGCATGTTACTGCTTTGATACTCCTATACCGCTGCATAGCCCGTCCTGTAACTTCGTTGTTACCTTACCGCAATCCTATATGCTTAGTATAGGATGCTAGTACTTTCATCTGTGGCCCTACTTTCTTGTCCGCTCCGCCGTTATATTATCGGGCCGTGATCACTGGGAGTTGATCACGGTATATACTATATACTTATACATGATACATGTGAGACTAAAGTCGGTCGGCCGATGGAGCACCCATGAGTGGATCTTTGTGGCGAGCGACAGGCAGGTTGAGACCGCTTAGAGAGAGAGGTGGGCCTGGCCTGCTCGCATTCGCGTTACTTAACACGCTTAACGAGGTCTTGGTATTTGATCCGAGTTGGCTACAAGCTTATACGCACTAACCATCTACGCTGGAGTAGTTATGGGTATCCCGCCGTGGTATCACCAAGCACTTCAGACGTCAACGGCGGAGCGCGCGCACCGGATTGGACTGAACGCCTGTTAGGCTAGGTCTGCTTCGCCGCCGCAACGCAAGTGTGTGTGCTCAGGCGATGGGCCTGCACTCCCAAGGCTTAGGTTTAGACCGCGTGCCGGCCTCTCACAGTTTAGGTGGGCTGCGACGTGTTGATCTTCCGCGCCGGCATGACCCAGAAAGTGTGTCCGCCAAATGGGATCAAGCGTGCGGGTAAGATGGTGCACCCTGCAGGAAGTTAATCTATTCGGATAGCCGTGATCTTCGGTAATAGGACGACTTGGAGTTGTACCTTGAGCTTATGACAACTAGAACCGGATACTTGATAAAACACACCTTCCAAGTGCCGATATAACCGTGGTCGCCTCGCCGTGGATATGAGCAGGGATTGCTGGTAGGATTATTGCTATATGATGTTACTTGAGGACTTCAGATTGTCCCTCCTACCTGCTGTAAGACAGATGTCCGTGGTTTAGTCTTCGTTAAGACTAGCTACCCCCTCTTATTCTCGCATTCTGCAGCTCAGTCCACCGATATGGCCTTTACACATATATCCATGCATATGTAGTGCAGCTCCTTGTTATGTAGTACTTTGGATGAGTACTCACGGTTGCCTTGTTCCCCTTTTCCCCTATCTCTACTCGATTGTTGCAATCGACGATGGAGCCCAGAGCCGACGCCACCGCCACGATTTACTACTACTCCGGAGGTGCCTACTACTACGCAGCCCACGACGACGACGACTGTGAGTGACCTAGGAGGATCCTGCAGAGGCCTGCTCCTCTTCGATCTCAGATCCCGCTTTGTGCTAGCCATCTTATGGCAACTTGTTTAACTTATGTCTCAGATCAGATATTGTTGCTTCCACGACTCGCCTATGATCGAGCACTTGTATTCGAGCCCTCGAGGCCCCCGGCTTGTATTATGATGCTTGTATGACTTATTTTATTTTGTAGAGTTGTGTTGTGATATCTTCCGTGAGTCTTGATCTTGATCGCATACATTTATGCATGATTAGTGTACGATTGAATCGAGGGCGCCACAATAGTCTCCATCCTCCTTTCCTCACTAGGGCAATGCTCTAATAATGATGATCATCACACTTTTATTTACTTACAACTCTATATTACAACTCGACATCGAACAAAGATATGACTCTATATGAATGCCTCCGCGTGTACGGGATGTGCAATGATCTAGCATAGCAATGACATCAAAAATGGACAAGCCATGAAAATATCATGCTAGCTATCTTACGATCATGCAAAGCAATATGATAATGAATGCTCAAGTCATGTATATGATGATGATGGAAGTTGCATGGCAATATATCTCGAATGGCTATGGAAATGACATGATAGGTAGGTATGGTGGCTGTTTTGAGGAAGGTATATGGGGTTTATGGTACCGCAAAAGTTGCTAAGTACTAGAGAGGCTAGCAATGGTGGAAGGGTGATAGTGCGATAATCCATGGACTCAACATTAGTCATAAAGAACTCACATACTTATTGCAAAAATCTATTAGTTGTCAAACAAAGTACTACGCGATGCTCCTAGGGGATAGATTGGTAGGAAAGATCATCGTCGTCCCCGACCGCCACTCATAAGGAAGACAATCAATAAATAAATCATGCTCCGACTTCATCACATAACAGTTCACCATACGCATGCTACGGAATCACAAACCTCAACAAAAGTATTTCTACTAATGCACAACTACCCACTAGCATGACTCTAATATCACCATATTTATTTCGCAAAACTATTGCAAGGAATCAAACATATCATATTCAGCGATCTACAAGTTTATGTAGGATTTTATGACTAACCATGTGAATGACCAGTTCCTGTCATCTCTCTAAATAGATATAAGTGAAGCAAGAGAGTTTCATTCTTTCTACAAAAGATATGCCCACACTCTAACAAATATAAGTGAAGCAAAAGAGCATTCTACAAATGGCGGTTATCTATGTAAAGAGAAACAGGCAATCCAAGCTTCAAATGATATAAGTGAAGCACATGAAGCATTCTATAAAGCCATACTCAAAAGATATAAGTGAAGTGCAAAGAGCATTCTATAAATCAACCAAGGACTATCTCATACCAGCATGGTGCATAAAAGAAAAGTGAAAACTAAATGCAAAAGACGCTCCAAGATTTGCACATATCACATGAATGAAACGAATCCGAAAACATACCGATACTTGTTGAAGAAAGAGGGGACGCCTTCCGTGGCATCCCCAAGCTTAGACGCTTGAGACTCCTTGAATATTTACTTGGGGTGCCTTGGGCATCCCCAAGCTTGATCTCTTGCCTCTCTTCCTTCTTCTCACATCGAGACCTTCTCGGTCATCGAACACTTCATCCACACAAAACTTCAACAGAAAACTCAGTAAGATCCGTTAGTATAATAAAGCAAATCACTACTCTAAGTATAGTTGCAAACCAATTCATATTTTGTTTTTGCATTGTGTCTACTGTAATATAAATTTTTCATGGCTTAATCCATCGATATAAATCGATAGTTTCATCAAAACAAGCAAACTATGCATCAAAAACAGAATCTGTCTAAAATAGAACAGTCTATAATAATCTGAACATTCACCATACTTATGATACTTTAAAAATTCTGCCAACATTAGGAAAATAAAAAATTACAGAAAGACATTGCAAAAAGAATCAGAACCATTTGACGCCCAAAGAAAAATTAAAATTCGCGACTACAGCCAAAGTTTCTGTCCCTGCACTGCACAAACCAACAAGTATTGTAAACATCCTAAAGGCAAACCTTGGCACATTATTTTTATAATACAATGGAACTGTACAAGGATAATTATTTTGTTGCAAAGTTTCTGTAATCAAGATTCACAAAGTTTCCGTGAGCATGAACAAAGTTCAAGGAGCTCTCCCACTTCAACAATGCTTGTCTTTCTCGCTTTTTTTCTTTTTTGAAAAGTTTTGGGTTCCCTCTCTATTTTTGTTGTTTTTAAACTAAATGAAAGCACTCAACAGAAATAAATGACTCTCTAAAACTTCCGGTTGTCTCCTCGGCAGCGCTTTCTTTAAAGCCATTAAGCTAGGCATATAGTGCTCAAGTAGTGAATCCACCCGATCCCAAGGTATATCAAAGCCAATTTTAATTAGCAATGGTTTGTAATTTAGTAGTGAGCACAAAGTAACATATATCATGTAATGACAAAGTCTAACACTCTTCCTATGCATCGGCATGTCATAAAAGAACAATTCATGCACACATAGTAAAGGCCAATGCATAGTATAAACAGTTTCTTGCAATTTTATCGTAGGAAACATAGAGAGGTGGAGATATAGTTCCTCTCTCATAATAATTGCAAGTAGGAGCAGCAAGCACATGCATATTATATCTATCAAAATCATCATGTGCAACGGTAAAAGGCAACCCATCAATGTAATCCTTAATAAGTGCAAACTTCTCCGATATAGTGTAGTTTGGAGAATTCAAAAAGATAATAGGACTATCATGTGGGTGCAATAGCAACAGTTTCATGTTTAACATAAGGAACTATAGCAAGTTCATCTCCATAATCATAATTCATATTGGCATCTTGGCCACAAGCATAGCAAGCATCATCAAAAAGGGATATTTCAAGAGAATCAATGGGATCATAGCAGTCATCATAGCAATCATCCTTCGGTAAGCACGAAGGGGAATTAAACAATGTATGAGTTGAAGAGTTATTCTCATCGAAGGTGGGCACGGGTAGCTAATCCGCTTCTTCCTCCTTTTGTTCTTCGCTCTCCTCCTCATCTTTTTCATCCAATGAGCTCACAGTTACATCAATTTCTTCTTCCATAGATTCCTGCAAAATATTAGTCTCTTCTTGGACAGCGGAGACTTTCTTAATAAGTGCATTAATATAGGAATTATATTCATAATTATCATAGCAATATTTCAATATAGCAAGACTTTCGTGCCTATAAACGCATCATCAAAAGCTTCATACTTTTCAAACAAAGATTCAATTTCATAAGCACCCTTAAAAGCAACAAATTCTTCTATTTGTTCCACATCATAGTAATCATATATACCTCTAGCATAAGAAGCTAAGGTTTCATTATCATTAAATTTGCATGAAAAGGGAAGGTGTGGAGCATTCATCCTAGAGCAAAATTATAATCATAATTCAAGCATACTTGCCGAGCACACCACATCAATATATAAATTTGATCCCATAATAGTTTCTTTTTGCGCAAGTGATAATCCCTAAAGTATTCACGTTGATCCAACGTTACTCCCATTACCAAATTGAATGAGGTTTTCTCAGGATTATCAAAGTGGTACATAATATTTTGCACATATTGAGCATCGAGGGTTTTAGGAGGTTCCCCATCTCCATGAGCAGCAAGTACACCTAATTTTCTTGGTATTTCATGTTCCATATCCATAACTAAAGATAAAGAACAATTAAGAACAGCAAATAAATATTACTTAGTGATAAAGCAAACAAGCACACACGAGAATATTCACCCCACGCTATGACTCCCCGACAACGGCGCCAGAAAAAGGTCTTGATAACCCACAAGTATAGGGGATCAATTGTAGCCTCTTATGATAAGTAAGAGTGTCGAACCCAACGAGGAGCTAAAGGTAGAACAAATATCCCCTCAAGTTCTATCGACCACCGATACAACTCTACGCACGCTTGACGTTCGCTTTACCGGAAACAAGTATGAAACTAGAAGTACTTTGTAGGTGTTTTTGGATAGGTTTGCGAGAAAGTAAAGAAAGCATAAATAAAAGCTAGGGGTTGTTTAGATAAAGACACAACTAAATTATTAAAGAGCTATTTGTTACGAGAAAGTTATTTGTCCCTAGGCAATCGATAACTAGACCGGTAATCATTATTGCAATTTTATTTGAGGGAGAGGCATAAGCTAACATACTTTATCTACTTGGATCATATGCACTTATGATTGGAACTCTAGCAAGCATCCTCAACTACTAAAGATCATTAAGGTGAAACCCAACCATAGCATTAAAGCATCAAGTCCCTTTATCCCATACGCAAACAACCTACTTACTCGGTATGTGCTTCACACCACGCCACCCACCATAAGAAAATCATGAACATATTGCAAACCCTACAGCAGGATCCCTCACGCTATGCCGACACGGAGAGCACCATAGGACATCACCAATAATAAAACATGCAACTCAAACCAATCTTGATCATCAAATAACCCATAGGACAAAACGTATCTACTCAAACATCATAGGATAGCCATACATCATTGGGAAATAATATATAGCATTGAGTACCATGTTTAAGTAGAGATTACAGTGGGTAAGAGAGAGGTTACAACGCTGCATAGAGGGGGGAAGAGTTGGTGATGATGGCGGTGAAGTTGTTGGTGAAGATTGTGGTGATGATGATGGCCCCCGGCGGCACTCCGGCGCCACCGGAAGCGAGGGGGAGAGAGCCCGCCTCCTTCTTCTTCTTCCTTGACCTCCTCCCTAGATGGGAGAAGGGTTTCCCTCTGGTCCTTGGCTCCCATGGCGTGGGAGGGCGAGAGCCCTCCGAGATTGGATCTATCTCTGCTTTCTCTCTCTTCTTCTTCTTCTACTACGCCTTTTCACCGCTTATTTTATATCCGAGATCCAGAATCTGATTGACTGAAACCTTCGCCGTGATTTTTTACCAAAATTAGCTTTCTTGCGGTCAAGTAGGGCATCAACCGCCATACGGGTGGACCACAGTGGTCAGGGCACGCCTGGGGCCAGGGCGCGCACTCTACCTCGTGCCCACCTCGCATAATCCGCTTCGTGATGATCTTTCTTCCGCACTTTCCAAATATTCCAAAAAATCTCCGTCTGCTTTTATCCCGTCTCGACTCCGCTTGATATGGATATTTGATACGCCTCCAACGTATCTATAATTTTTATTGTTCCATGCTATTATATTACCCTTTTGGATGTTTATGGGCTTTATTTTACACATTTATATCATTTTTGGGACTAACCTACTAATCGAGGCCCATCCCATATTGCTGTTTTTGCCTATTTCAGATTTCAAGAAAAGGAATATCAAACGGAGTCCAAACGGAATGAAACCTTCGGAGCGTGATTTTTGGAACGAACGTGATCCGAGAGCATAGAGTGCAAGTCAAGAAGCTTCGAGGACCCCACGAGATAGGAGGCCGCTACAGAGGGCGCTACCGTCTCGTGGGCCCCTCATGCTACCGACGCATTTATTCCTCCTATATATACCCACGCACTTCAAAAACACCGGGGCACCACGAAACACAATTTCCACCGCCAGAACCTTCAGATCCGCGATATCCCATCTTGAGCCTTCACGCAAGACTCACGGAGAGGGAATCGACCACGAGGGCCTCTACATCAATATCCTTGCCCTCCGATGAGTTGTGAGTAGTTTACCACACTCCACGGACCATAGTTATTAGCTAGATGGCTTCTTCTCTTTTGGATCTCAATACAATGTTCTCCCCTCTCTTGTGGAGATCTATTCGATGTAAACTCTTTTTATGTGTGTTTGTCGAGATCCGATGAATTGTGGGTTTATGATCAAGTTTATCTATGAATAATATTTGAATCTTCTCTGAATTCTTTTATGTATGATTAAGTTATCTTTGCAAGTCTCTTTGAATTATCAGTTTGGTTTGGCCTACTAGATTGGTCTTTCTTGCCATGGGAGAAGTGCTTAGCTTTGGGTTCAATCTTATGTGTCCTTACCTAGTGACGTAAAGGGTTGCAAGGCACGCATTGTATTGTTGCCATCGAGGATAACAAGATGGGGTTTATATCATATTGCATGAGTTTATCCTCTAAATCATGTCATCTTGCTTAATGTGTTACTCGTTTTATGAACTTAATACTCTAGATGCAAAGTGAGTCGGTCGATGTGTGGAGTAATAGTAGTAGATGCAGGCAGGAGTCGGTCTACTTGTTATGGACGTGATGCCTATATACATGATCATGCCTAGATAATCTCATAACTATGCGCTTTTCTATCAATTGCTCGACAGTAATTTGTTCACCCACCGTAATACTTATGCTATCTTGAGAGAAGCCACTAGTGAAATCTATGGCCCCGGGTCTATCTCTTATCATATTTGATTTCAATCTACTTTTATTTGCATCTATATTGTAAAATACCAAAAATATATTTATCTTATCATACTATCTTTATTAGATCTCACTTTCGCAAGTGGCCGTGAAGGGATTGACAACCCTTTATTGCGTTGGTTGCAGTTCTCGGTTTGTTTGTGTAGGTGCGTGGACTTTTGAGGAGCCTCCTATGGATTGATACCTTGGTTCTCAAAACTGAGGGAAATACTTACGCTACACTTGTTGCGTCACCCTCTCCTCTTCGAGGAAAACCAACGCAAGCTCAAGACGAGCAAGAAGGATTTCGCGCCGCTGTCGGGAGGTCTTTGCTCAAGTCAAGACATACCAAGTACCCATCACAAACCCATCTCCTCGATTTACATTATTTGCCATTTGCCCATCGCTTTCCTCTCCCCACTTCACCCTTTCCATTTTATTCGCCTCTCTTTCCCAATCTCCTCTCTTTTGCTTGCCGCTTTTCTGTTTGCTTGTGTGTTGATTACTTGTTGCCATGGCGCAAGATAATACCAAATTGTGTGATTTATCGAATACCAATAAAATGATTTCCTTAGTAATTCGATTGCTCCTCTTAATGATGTTGAGTCTTGTGAAATCAATACCGCTTTGTTGAATCTTGTTATGAAAGATCAATTTGCCGCCTTCCTAGTGAAGATGCTGCTACTCATCTAAACAATTTTGTTGATTTGTGTGATATGCAAAAGAAGAAAGATACGGATAACAATATTGTCAAATTGAAGTTATTTCCGCTTTCACTTAGAGATTGTGCTAAAGTTTGGTTTTCGCCTTTGCCTAAAAATAGTATTGATTCTTGGAACAAGTGCAAAGATGCTTTTATCTCTAAATATTTTCCTCCTGCTAAGATCATCACTCTTAGGAACGATATTATGAATTTTAAACAACTTGATCATGAGCATTTTGCCCAATCTTGGGAAAGAATGAAATTGATGCTTCACAATTGCCCTACTCATGGTTTGTATTTATGGATGATCATACAAAAAATTTATGCCGGTTTGAACTTTGCTTCTAGAAATCTCTTAGATTCGGCCGCGGAAGGCACCTTTATGGAAATCACATTAGGAGATGCTACAAAACTTCTTGATAATATTATGGCTAATTATTCTCAATGGCACAATCGAAAGATCTTCTAGTAAAAAGTGCATGCTATAGAAGAAATCAATGTTTTGAGTGGAAAGATGGATGAACTTATGAACATGTTTTCTACTAAAATACTCTCTTGATCCCAATGATATGCCTTTGTCTTCCTTGATTGAGAATAATAATGAATCTATGGATGTGAATTTTGTTGGTAGGAATAGTTTTGGAAACAATGCTTATAGAGGAAATTTTAATGCTTGACTGCTCCCTAGTAATCCTCTAATAATTATGGAAATTCCTACAATAATTTTATGGTAATTTTAATAAGATGCCCTCTGATTTTGAGAATAGTGTGAAAGAATTTATGATTTCTCAAAAGAATTTTAATGCTTTGCTTGAAGAAAATTGCTCAAAGTCGATGATTTGGCTAGGAACGTTGATAGACTTTCGCTTGATGTTGATTCTCTTAAATGAGATCTTCCTCCTAAGCATGATATCAATGAGTCTCTCAAAGTAATGAGAATTTCCATTGACAAGTGCAAGGAAAGAACCGCTAGATTACGTATAAAAAGAAAGCTTTATAAAAGCGTGTTCTTCTAGTTTCCGTGAAAATAATGATGAGGATCTTAAAGTTATTGACGCGCTTCCGATTAGATCTATGTTTTTCAATATGAATTTTGATGATTATGGGACTGATGATGAATCAACTTTGCCTAGAAGGCGTCTCAAGAATTCGGAGTCTTTAGATCTTAATGTTAAATTTGGTAAAAGTGAGATTGGAGAATCCCCAACTTCTAATAATGTTGAACCCACTATCTCGGATTTCAAGGAATTTGACTATGATAATTGTTATTTAAAAGGCTGTATTTCCTTGTTGCAATCCGTTGTTAATTCTCCTCATGCTTATAGTCAAAACAAAGCTTTTACCAAACATATTGTTGATGCCTTGATGCAATCTTATGATGAAAAACTTAATTTGGAAGTTCCTATACCTAGAAAACTTAATGATGAGTGGGAACCTACTATAAATATTAGAATTAAAGATTATGAGTGTTTTGCTTTGTGTGATTTGGGTGCTAGTGTTTCCACAATTCAAAACTTTATGTGATATTCTAGGTTTCCGTGATCTTGATGATTGCTCTTTAAATTTGCACCTTATGGATTCCACCATTAAAAAGCCTATGGGAAGGATCAATGATGTTCTTATTATTGCAAATAGAAATTTGGTGCCGTGAGATTTTATCGTTTTGATATAGATTGCAATCTTTCTTGCCCTATTATTCTTGGTAGACCTTTCCTTAGAACGATTGGTGCGATTATTGATATGAAGGAAGGGAATATTATATTCCAATTTCGATTAAAGAAAGGCATGGAGCACTTTCCAAGAAAAACAAAGTTAAATTACCTTATGAATCTATCATGCGTACTACCTATGAGTTTAGTGCCAAAGATGGCACTCGTTAGATCTATCTTCGCTTTTATGCCTAGCTAGGGGCGTTAAACGATAGCGCTAGTTGGGAGGCAACCCAATTTTCTTTGTGTTTTTTGTTTTTGTTTCTATTTAGAATAATAATCCATCTACCTTATGTTTAGATGTGGTTTTATATTTTAATTAGTGTTTGTGCCAAGTTAAACCTATAGGATCTTCTTGGATGATAGTTATTTGATCTTGCTGTAATTTCCAGAATCTTTCAGTTCACGAAAACAATTGTTAAAAATCACCATAACGTGATAAAATAGTGATTATAATTGCTGCTGATCAATAAACAAATTTCCTAGGTCTTCCTATTTTTTCTGAATTTTTTGAGTTCCAGAAGTTTGCGTTAGTTACAGATTACTACAGACTATTCTGTTTTTGATAGATTCTGTTTTTCGTGTGTTGTTTGCTTATTTTGATGAATCTATGGCCAATAAAATAGTTTATAATCCATAGAGAAGTTGGAATACAGTAGGTTTAGCACCAAAATAAATAAAGAATGAGTTCATTACATGTCAGGACCCCGATTCCAAGTCACATCGATCTAGCCGGTAACACCTCATATCACTTTGCGGCCTCACGCACGGTATTCCCACGGGTGTCGCCTCACCATGGCCCGGGACCGCTTATGCCTTTTGGCTCACGATATGATAGTGTCGCTAGCATCCATATGACAGAGAACCCGAGCCGACATGGCTAGTCGTGAACCCAAAGCGCACTAACCCATGGGGACATGCATACATGAATCACATCGAGCATGTCGGTCATCAACGTGAATCCGGCTGTAGCACTGGCTAATGTAACTCCGTAACCCGGCTGTAGCAGGCTAGGCAGACTCGGATGTCACCACTGCGACATTTCAAGGGATGTATATAGGAACGGTGAAACACATGTCGGCCACCAAGTGTCCAAAGCAAGAGTGTGGGCTAGCAGGACTCGTGAACCGGTCAGAAGCGCCTACTATCGCCAGAAGCACTAGACTACATTTCCCATATGAGAGGCTGCCAAGGATAAACAACTAGATTGTCGGATCCCACACATACCAAGCATTTCAAACATACACACAATATGCTCAATATGTGTAAATACAACATGGCATCACAACATAACTCTACGACTCAAATATTTATTCATTAGGCTCCGAGGAGCGAGATATTACAAACATGGGTCTCATGACCCAACACTCGAGCATACAAGTCAAAGCACACACGAAGCTTAGCATGTCCGAGTACGTACATCTACAAATGAAAAAGGCCGAGAAGCCCGACTATCTACCAGATCCCGCCGAGGGCACAAGATCGTAGCCGAGGTATCAAGCTAAACGTCAAGTCCACGCTGAACTACTAGCAAGACCAAGTCTCTCTCGCAAAACATAAAATAGGCAAACGTGAGTACAAATGTACTCAGAAGACTCACATCAGATCTAACTACATATGCATCAAGATCAACAAAGGGGTGGTGGAGTTTGACCGCAGCAAGCCAGCTTTGACTCGTGGCTATTCTGAACTACGATCGCAAGTAACTCTTTTGAGGTGGCATTACACGAGTCCACATATTCACCATATCAATACACCACTATGGATCCGCCCCGCTCACCTACGAGAACGCCATCCATAGCAGTCACGCTTATCTTGCAAGTTTTAGAGTATCCCTTTCACTTGTCTATGAACTATGAAAGGGGTCCAAGTTTCCATATCCGAGGAATCCGCTATTCAATAGATAATGATAACCCCGCAGGTTGTACTTCTTCACACACGCCTCGCCACTTATCGCCTCAGACACGCCATGTACCTCGGCAACCTTCAAGCGGAAGTCGGGCGAGGGAGTCGGCCACGACCGACTAACCACACAAGTCTCTCGTCCGTGTTTATCGCCTATTCGGTTCCATCCGCAATGAGATCCGCCGGGTGTCGCCACGGCCCCAAACGATGTGAGCAGGGTTCCCAAGCCCACCAACCGGTGCCACTTGGTACACAAGTACACTCGTGCCTAGTCTATCCCAAGCCCATCTATACCGGGTGCCACTTGGTAGACTACTAACACTACCTACAAACACCGTAAACTAGTTGCAACTCCCGGACAGAGATCGAGTTGATTAATAAGCCGAGAGGGCCGAAAGTTACGAACCCAATGTGTGGTAGTAACTGCTCATGGATCACAAACACGTAACTCAGTTCCCGAGGACGGTTGTAATGAGACAACCCACCATGTACTCCTACATGGCCTCTCACCGCTACCTTTACCAAATCGTGTTCACACATTTAGCTCTCAACAAGAGGACATGTTCACACACCTCCGATTCATCTCCGATGAATTAGACCGACACAACTCTAAGCAATAGCAGCATGACAAACAAGCATGAATGAGTAGGCACATCAGGCTCAAACAAATCCTACTCATGCTAGTGGGTTTCATCTATTTACCGTGGAATGACAGTCATGCAGAGGATAAAGGGGTTCAGCTACCGTGGCAAGTAATGATGAATCGTTGTTGTCCTAATGCAGAAAATAGAGCAGGAGCGAGAGAGGGATTGTATCGGAATGAACAAGGGTTTTGCTTGCCCGGCACTCCTCAAGATAATATAGCTCTTCATCGGTGTCATCGAACTCATCGCCGGTAGGGCGCCTACCGAGAGGGACAAACACCGCAACAAGGAAGAACACAATCAATGCAATGCACAATATGATGCATGATCATGACATGGCAATATGCTGTGATTTGAGCTAATGCAACTAGCAATGATTTAATGAAGTTGGTTTGAATACAAGATTCAAATTCAAACTCCATATGTGATTATTCAAATGCCATTTAATTAATTTGACCTAAGCAGTGAACAAAAGTTGTTCTAACATGCATGAAAAAGGTACAGATGGATAGATTGATTTTGCTGATCATTTTTCATGTATAATTTATTTGATTTGGAGTTACGTTGAATTACTATGATTTTTAGAAGTTTATACTAATTTCTGGAATTTCCTGAATTATTTTAAACCAGAAAATTATTAATTACGCCAAGATTAAGCGCCACTGCGGACGTCAGCAAGTCAGCTGTCACTGACCAGGTCAAACCTCGACCAGTGGGGTCCACCGTCGCTGACCTGTGGTTGTGTTGTGTGGTCGACACGCGGCCTAGTCAACGGCCACGCCGCCAGGTCAAATCGACGCCGGGTCCGCCGGTTTTGTTAATTAAACTAACTTAAATCTAACTAGCGGCTTAATTAGGCAGCAGGGCCCACTGTCAGTGTCCCAGGGTGTTACTAACTGCGGTGGTTAGCGCTAATGATGGGGCCACGTCATCATCGCCGGACTTGGCCGGCGACGACCAGCCCGACGGCGGAGGTTCACCGTGCTCCCGCTACAGGGCACCATTTCACGCGTGGTTTGCCGCTACGGGTTGCTGTGGTCTGCCCGCATCTGATGGAGCAAGCGAGAGGAGCTGGGGTGAGCTGTGGTGTCGGCGGTGGCGAGCGAGGCGGCGGCCGGAGTTCGGGTTAGTTAGGCCTCGGCGTTGGGATGCTCGGGAGGAGGAGCTAGTGGGAGCTGCGTGTTCGGGAAGGCATCGAACGCTGACGCGCCAGCGCGAAATGTGGTGGCTAGAACGATGGCGGCATCATGGCCGGCGGCGATGAGCTCACGGGTGCGGTGGAGGGTACGACTAGGGGACGAACGGGCGAGGGGGAACAGGGGGAAAAGGCGGCGTGGCTCACAGCGCTGCTTGGCGGTGTCGATGGTTTGGGAAGGCCGGAGGCGACGTACGGGCGGTGGCGATCTCCGGTGGCCGATGAGGGAAACAGCGATGTTGGCGGCATCCAGGGCTTCCGGCGTCTTGAGGATCGGTGAGGAGGAAGAGGGCATCGGGGCGGAGCTCGTAGACTGCTTGGGGTGTCGTCGGGACGGCGGTGGTCGCGGCAACGGCGAACGGCGGCGATGGGCGGTTTCGGTGGCGAGAGAGAGAGAGGGATCCAGGGGAGGGAAAAAGGCGAGGGGAGCGAGGGAGAGGACCAGGGGGGTGCGTGGCGTCCGTAGCCACAGCTAGGTGGTCGGCGGCAAGGTGAGGTGGCTGCCGGTGGCCGCAGCACGCGGCGGCCACGCTACCTCGCCCTTCCTCGGCGAGAGGTTGGTGGGTACTGCACTGCACTGTGGGCTGGGCCGCACAAGAGCAGGCCGCCACCGGACATAAGCGCCTGTGTGGTTTCCTCTGCTTTTATTTTTCTCGTTATGTTTTCGTGTTCGATTTAGTTCGTGCACTAAACTATTTTTTAGCTTCGAAATAATCATGTGGCTATGTATAATATATTCAGAGCCACTCACCAATTTTGGAAATATTGGATTAGTAAACTAATTATTATGAATATAATCCAATTCAAATATTATAGGATTTAACTCAAAGGCCCAAGATAAATACTTCAACCTCCAAAATATTGGTTTGAATTTTATTCTTGCCAATATTTTTCAAAGCTGAAAAGGAACATTTCCTTGAAACATTTGAAGCAATTTTTAATGTTGATCATTTTTTTTGAAATGATTTCTGAGGCTCTCCAATTCCCCAATTCAAATTTAAAAGAAATTTAGACATGATGCATGGATGTAAGAAAAATCAAGCAAGGGCTGATATGGGTCAGGATACCACCCCACTAAACAAGAATCTCGTCCCGAGATCCAAGACGTGAGGTAAGAAGACAGAGGGGACACAAGCTAGCACAAACTTCACGATCCAGATGTCTTTCTCGAGGATGTTGATTCATTGCATCATCTTGATCTCGACGTCTTGCTTTCGAGATCTTCATCCAATTATGACAACAGAAAGAACTCTATAGGAGACGATCTCCTCGAAGGTTGAGCACTCAAGATCAACTCATGGAATGAGACATAAAACATCTCTTGAGTTGAGACACGAAACACACATCAAGGGTGATGGAAAGAAGCGGATGATAAAGGTTCAATTTGGTAGGCAACAATTCCACGCTTAAGAAGATGGCGGATGGGTTCAAAGTAGCGAGGAGATAATTACCACGATTCTATTACGAGGAACCCTAGAGGAGGTGACTCAGAGAATTATTCCTTAAGTGGCAAAAGGAATTACTTTTGATACAGAGATCATCGAAACTCCTTATACCAGCCTAAGGCAATCACAAACGATCGTGTGAAGGATCTCAAGGAATGGCATACTGGACTAGAATGAATGATGTGGACTACCTTGTCAAGACAACGCAATGAATGATTTTGCTTATCATCGAAATGGATGGGACCCATGGTAGGACCACCGTTGAGGGCGATCCCACCAGAAATTACCGAGAAGGGTAGCCCATGGTTGGATGGCACAATGGCGGTGCAAGCTAGGGACAAGGTGCTAATGTGGAATGTTCCAACCATCATATCTCACCGAGATTCAGATCCGATTGGTGATAGGATACTTCAGACTCAAAGATGTCCGAAAAGAAAGGTTGCAACACAAATCGATTTAGATGATGTTGCGAGATTCTCGGAGATGGACTATGGTATTAAGCTCCAAAACATGAGCGGTTCTGCTACAAACATGTGAACACGCTGTCCCGTATAAGCATGGCCACGTAGTAGTCTTATATTAAACACTACCAAGTTCGTGGGGAACCATCATCGAGGATATTGAAATCTTTCCATAAGTCCGGATTAGCTCTTATGAAGGGACTCCTTCTCCTTGAGCAAATCAGTCAAGGTTTGGTGTGCTAGGAAACACATATGGAGTGGAGGCGCCAACCTATCAAACCATAGAGCACTTCGCACGCATGACCGACTTGGGATGGTACCATAGGAAACAAAACAATCTTTCTCGAACTCATGGCGGCAACTTGCACCAAATGCACATGAATTCGAGGAAGTCACTTCTTCCATCCAAGCATAAGCTTCATGAATGGAACACGAAGGCATTGCTTACAAAGTTTCCAACACTAGCTGGATGTTCAACACGAATCATGAAGGAGACAAACTGCTGATGGACTCAACAGCAACTCATCGGAATTTCCATATCACTGGACTTCCACCATCATGTGAACACGGTAATAGCATTGGTCAGACCCAAAAGATATAATGGTGTATGCTCGATGGATCAACCACGAGTAAGACAACATTACAAACATCATTGGTTCTGATTTGACTTAACGATAGCCCATACTCAAGTCAAAGTTTTGGCAAGACAACAGATCCAACAACTGATCACAGGGACCAATCGATGAAGATATCATCTTTCTTCAACACACACTACACAAGAATATCCCTTTGGAACGAACTAAGTTAGGCAAGCTTTTATCTTCCAACTCTCCAAGTTGTTGTTTAGCTTAACCAACTAGCTCAGGGGTATCCAACATAGATTCTTGGAGAAGGGGTGGTTTAGAGGAAAACCAACTTGATCACGAGCTCAACATAACAGTCAGGTAACAACCTGGTAATACTTCCAAGAAGATATTTGGAAAGTCACGAACCACCGATATGTTACTAAGCTCGAGAACAATCTTGCTTTTCAGGGCAAGACGATGTGACCAAACAAGAGAGGGATTGATACAATCCTAACTCTTAATCGAAGGGTGCATCAGGAAAAAAGGACTAGGTAGCACGATCAGTCTTAGAATTCAATAACCAAAGACGCTAAGAATGAGAGTATTGTCCATTAACTACCAAGCAACGAGGTTGTTAGAGTATCGATTTCACACATCACAATTCACTTGTCGGCATTCCGTTACATCAACACGGACCGAGGAAATGAATAATGATAGTGAGAAGTATCACTACGCCAAGAATTCATAAAAGAAGGTGCAATTCTCATGACGCTCCTCGACATAAAGTGGGTAATACTTGGTAGAACAGAACAAAAGCTGAATTGGCATTTTGATCTACGGAATACAACTGCTTTGACCCAATCCTCGGATATGGATGAGGTATCGAGTTTGTTTCTCCTAGTCATTCCGAATAGAATGGCTTGACGGACCACATGAGTAATAGGCATTGATAACATGAATGCACAACTACTCCTCGACTACCAACCGATAGACGGGATCGAATACAACAGAATGGAAACAACTCAAAGGATCATATATCTTTCGAGTTGTGGATGCATAGATTAGTATGTCGAACCAAGTTCAACATGTTTCTTCCGGATAACCCATGCAGAGAGGTAGGACCGGCAGAGTCACAATTATGAATGGAGAACTCCTCAAGAGTACTGATTGTGATCTTTTGATCCAACAAACTTCGCCATAAGTGGTTCATGGTATTTGGAAGAAGGATATACCACGAACCTCGAGGACTATCGCAGTTACTAGTATCCTAAGGAGCTAGCAATTACTATCAACATGAAGTAAGTAGGGTGAATCTCGGTTCAGAACCCAGAATAGAATGCCTACTAACTAATAACATCACGGGATGCTTTCAAGAATAATGCCAGAATCATCACACCGAGAACACAAAACGTTGCTAGATTACTAGGTGACTCCCTAAAACACCTAGGGTCATAGTAATAGTTCCAACATATATGTCAAGGCAATAAATTACCTCAACGCACCGGTTAGTGTGCTTATTCTGACCAAAAGGACATCAAAATGAGAGGAAGGGATTTTGCAAATGCATCGACTATTTAGAGACCTGGATGACTTTGACAGATAACGGCTATAAATGCTCAAAAAGATTTGAGACATCATGCAAAATGGTGGCATAGCCACTCAACAACATCATATCAAGGTTCCGAGATCAACAGTTAACATATAGAAATATTAGAAACTGCACTGAGATTTGAAACTAACAATTCTATAAGTCTATGGATTAGTAACACGTCATCCTGATAGATAGATGAGAAAGCCTAGTTCTTAATCCCCGTAGAAGAGAAGAGGATGACTCAGATCAGAAAGCCATGAGGTATAAGGAAAAAAGAGCCTTATGTTCCCTTCCACAATCAATTCCCTTACATAACTAAAGCATTTCTAGACACAACTTCGACCGGTTTGGCTTGGTAATCCCACAGCAACAGCTCGATACCAAAGCTGCCAGACCTCGATTCCAAGTCACATCGATCTAGCCGGTAACACCTCATATCACTTTGCGCCTCACGCACGGTATTCTACCGGTGTCGCCACCATGGCCCGGACCGCTTATGCCTTTTGGCTCACGATATGATAGTGTCGCTAGCATCCATATGACAGAGAACCCGAGCCGACATGGCTAGTCGTGAACCCAAAGCGGCACTAACCCATGGGGACATGCATACATGAATCACATCGAGCATGTCGGTCATCAACGTGTGAATCCGGCTGTAGCACTGGCTAATGAACTCCGTAACCCGGCTGTAGCAGGTTAGGCAGACTCTGATGTCACCGCGGACATTTCAAGGGATGTATATAGGAACGGTGAAACACATGTCGCCACCAAGTGTCCAAAGCAAGAGTGTCATTAGCAGACTCCGTGAACCAGTCAGAAGCGGCCTACTATCGCCAGAAGCACTAGACTACATTTCCCATATGAGAGGCTGCCAAGGATAAACAACTAGATTGTCGGATCCCACACATACCAAGCATTTCAAACATACACACAATATGCTCAATATGTAAATACAACATGGCATCACAACATAACTCTACGAGTCAAATATTTATTCATTAGGCCCGAGGAGCGAGATATTACAAACATGGGTCTCATGACCCAACACTCGAGCATACAAGTCAAAGCACAAATGGAAGCTTAACATGTCCGAGTACGTACATCTACAAATGAAAAGGCCGAGAAGCCCGACTATCTACCAGATCTCGCCGAGGGCACAAGATCGTAGCTGAGGTATCAAGCTAAACATCAAGTCCACGCTGAACTACTAGCGAGACCAAGTCTCTCGCAAAACATAAAATAGGCAAACGTGAGTACAAATGTACTCAGAAGACTTACATCGATCTAACTAAATATGCATCAAGATCAACAAAGGGGTGGTGGTGTTTGACGCAAAGAAGCCAGCTTTGACTCGGTGGCTATCCCGAACTACGATCGCAAGTAACTCTTTTGAGGTGGCGCACACGAGTCCACATATTCACCATATCAATACACCACTATGGATCCGCCCCCGCCTACCCACGAGAACGCCATCCATAGCACTCACGCTTATCTTGCGAGTTTTAGAGTATCCACTTTCACTTGTCTATGAACTATGCAAGGGGTCCAAGTTTCCATATCCGAGGAATCCGCTATTCAATAGATAATGATAACCCCGCAAGGGTGTACTTCTTCACACACGCCTCGCCACTTATCGCCTCAGACACGCCATGTACCTCGCAACCTTCAAGCGGAAGTCGGGCGAGGGAGTCGGCCACGACCGACTAACCACACAAGTCTCTCGTCCGTGTTTATCGCCTATTCGGTTCCATCCGCAAGGAGATCCAAATGGGTGTCGCCACGACCCCAAATGATGTGAGCAGGGTTCCAAGCCCACCAACCGGTGCCACTTGGTACACCGTACACTGTGTTTAGTCTGTCCCAAGCCCACCTGCACGGGTGCCACTTGGTAGACTACTAACACTACCTACAAACACCGTAAACTAGTTGCAACTCCCGGACAAAGATCGAGTTGATTAATAAGCCGAGAGGGGCCGAAGTTACCGAACCCAATGTGTGGTAGTAACTGCTCATGGATCACAAACACGTAACTCAGCCTCGAGGACGGCTGCAATGAGACAACCCACCATGTACTCCTACATGGCCTCTCCCCTCACATTTTACCAAATCGTGTTCACACACTTAGCTCTCAACAAGAGGACATGTTCACACACCTCCGATTCATCCCCGATGAATCGACTGACACAACTCTAAGCAATACCAGCATGACAAACAAGCATGAATGAGTAGGCACATCAGGCTCAAACAACTCCTACTCATGCTAGTGGGTTTCATCTATTTATCGTGGAATGACAGTCATGCAGAGGATAAGGGGTTCAGCTATCATGACAAGTAACAGATGAATCATTGTTGTCCTAATGCAAGAAAATAGAGCAGGAGCGAGAGAGTGGGATTGTATCGTAATGAACAAGGGTTTTTGCTTGCTCGCACTCTTGAAGATATTATAGCTCTTCATCGGTGTCATCGAACTCATCGCTTGCATTTGCGCTCACCGAGAGGGGACAAACACCGGCAACAAGGAAGAACACAATCAATGCAATGCACAATATGATGCATGATCATGACATGGCAATATGCTATGATTTGAGCTAATGCAACTAGCAACAGATAAAATGAAGTTGGTTTGAATACAAGATTCAAATTCAAACTCCATATGTGATTATTCAAATGCCATTTAATTGATTTGACCTAAACAGTGAACAAAAGTTGTTCTAACATGCATGAAAAAGGTACAGATGGATATATTGGATTTTGCTGATCATTTTTCATATATAATTTATTTGATTTGGAGTTACGGTTGAATTGCTATGATTTTTAGAAGTTTATACTAATTTCTGGAATTTCCTGAATTATTTTAAAACCAGAAAATTATTAATTACGTCAGCATTGCGTCACTGTGACGTCACCAAGTCAGCTGCTGCTGACCAGGTCAAACCTGACCATGGGGTCCACTGGTCAGTGACCCAGGGCTGTGTTGTGTGGCTGACACGTGGCCCTAGTCAACGGCCACGTCAGCAGGGTCAAATCTGACGCCTGGGTCCGCTGGTTTTGTTAATTAAACTAACTTAAATCTAACTAGCGGCTTAATTAGGCAGCAGGCCCACCGCCGTCTGTCCTGGTGTTACTAATCGCGTGGTTAGCGCTAATGATGGGGCCACGCCATCATCGCCGGATTTGGCCGGGCGATTTACCAGCCCGACGGCGGAGGTTCACCGTGCTCCCGCTACAGGGCACCATTTCACGCGTGGTTTGCAGCTACGGGTTGCTGTGGTCTGCCCGCATCTGATGGAGCAAGCGAGAGGAGCTGTGGTGTCGGCGGTGGCGAGCGAGGCGGCGGCTGGAGTTCGGGTTAGTTAGGCCTCGGCGTTGGGATGCTCGGGAGGAGGAGCTAGTGGAGCTGCGTGTTCTCGGAAGGCATCAACGCTTTGACGCGCCAGCGCAAGCCGTGGTGGCTAGAACGACGGCGCATCATGGCCGCGCGCGATGAGCTCACGGTGCGGTGGAAGGTACGACTAGGGACGAACGGGCGAGGGGAACAGGGGAAAAGGCGGCGTGGCTCACACAAGGCTGCTTACGTGTGTCGGATGGTTTCGGGAAGGCCGGAGGCGACGACGGCTGCGGCGATCTCCGTGGCCGGCGAGGGAACGGCGATGTTGGCGGCATCCGTGGCTTCCGCTGCCTAGAGGATCGGGTGAGGAGGAAGAGGGCATCGGGCGAGCTCAGAGATCTGCTTGGGTGTCGCCGAGACGGCGGTGGTCGCGCAACGGCGAACGGCGCGGCGGGGCGTTTCGTGGCGAGAGAGAGAGGGATCTGTGGAGGGAAAAGGCGAGGGAGCGAGGGAGAGGACCAGGGGTGCGTGGCGTCCGTAGCCGCTTAGGTGGTCGGCGGCAAGGTGAGGTGGCTGCTTGCGGGTCAGGCACGCGCGGCCACACGCCTCGGCCCTTCCGCAAGAGGTTGGTGGTGATCGCACAATAACAGGGCTGGGCCGCACAAGAGCAGGCCGCCAGCCGACATGTAAGCTGTGTATGGTTTCCTCTGCTTTTGTTTTTCTCGTTATGTTTTCGTGTTCGATTTAGTTCGTGCACTAAACTATTTTTTTAGCTTCGAAAATAATCATGTGGCTATGTATAATATATTCAGAGCCACTCACCAATTTTTCAGAATTACTGGATTAGTAAACTAATTATTATGAATATAATCCAATTCAAATACTATAGGATTTAACTCAAAGGCCCAAGATAAATACTTTTGAACCTCCAAAATATTGGTTTGAATTTTATTCTTGCCAATATTTTTCAAAGTTGAAAAGGAACATTTCTTGGAAACATTTGAAGCAATTTTAATGTTGATCATTTTTTTGAAATGATTTCGAGGCTCTCCAATTCCCCAATTCAAATTTAAAAGAAATTTAGACATGATGCATGGATGTAAGAAAAATCAAGCAAGGGCTGATCTGGGGCTGTGACATTACAATACCTTATGTGGTGGTTTTGTTTTGTTTCACTAACGGAGCTTATAAGATTTCCTGTTGAGTTTTGTGTTGTGAAGTTTTCAAGTTTTGGGTAAAGCTTTTATGGACTATGGAATAAAGGGTGGCAAGAGCCTAAGCTTGGGAATTCCCAAGGCACCCCAAGATATTCAATAATAGCCAAAAGCCTAAGCTTGGGGATGCCCCTGAAGGCATCCCTCTTTCGCCTTCGCTCATTGGTAACTTTACTTGAGCTATATTTTTATTCGCCACATGATATGTGTTTTGCTTGGAGCATCGTGGTATTATATTAGTCTTTGCTTTTTAGTTTACCACAATCGTCCTTGCCGTACACACATTTTGGGAGAAGCCTATTTGATTAGAATTTGCTAGAATACTGTTTGTGCTTCACTTATATCTTTTGAGCTTGATAGTTTTTGCTCTAGTGCTTCACTTATATTTTTTAGAGCACGGTGGTGTCTTAATTTTGAAGAAATTTCTAGTCTCTCATGCTTCACTTATATCTTTTTGAGAGTCTTTTAGAACAGCATGGTATTTGCTATGGTTATAAAATTGGTCCTAGAATGGTAGGCATCCAAGTTGGGTATAATAAAAACTATCTTAGGAAGTGAATTGGATGCTATGATCAACTTGATACTTGATAATTGTTTTGAGATATGGAGGTAGTGATATTAAATTCATGCTAGTGGGGTGATTATGAATTTAAAGAATGCTTGTGTTGAAGTTAGCAAGTCCCGTAGCATGCACGTATGGTTAAAGTTGTGTAACAAATTTGAAACATGAAGTGTACCGGCTTGTGCATCCTTATGAGTGGCGGTCGGGACTAGAGATGGTCTTTTCCTACCAATCTATCCCCTAGGAGCATGCGCAAGAGTACTTGGCTTTTGATGACTTCTAAATTTTTGCAATAAGTATATGAGTTCTTTTGACTAATGTTGAGTCCATGGATTATACGCACTTTTACCTTTTCGCCTTTGCTAGCCTCTTCTTGCACTGCATTGCCCTTTCTCACCTTGAGAGTTGGTGCAAACTTCACGGTGCATCCAAACCCCGTGATACGACACGCCTATCACACATAAACCTCCCTATATCTTCCTCAAAACAGCCACCATACCTACCTATTATGGCATTTCCATAGCCATTCCAAGATATATTGCCATGCAACTTCCCACCGCTCCGCTCATCATCATCATGACATACTTTACTTTTGTCATATTGCCATTGCATGATCATGTAGTTGATATCGATTTGTGGCAAAGCCACCATGCATTATTTTTCATACATGTCACTCTTGATTCATTGCACCATCCTGCACATCACGGAGGCATTCATATAGAGTCATATCTTGTTCTAGTTTCGAGTTGTAATTCATATGTTGTAATCAATAGAAGTGTGATGATCATCATTATTAGAGCATTGCCCAAAGAAAAAAAAAGGAAAAAGAAAAAGAAAGGCCCAAAAAAAGAAAAAAAAAGAAAAAATAAAATAAATAAAAAGGGCAATGTTACTATCTCTTTTTCCACACTTGTGCTTCAAACTAGCACCTTGTTCTTCATGTAGTGAGTCTCATATATTGTGCTTCAAAGTAGCACCATGTTTTTCATATAGTGAGTCTCATAAGCTGTCTTTTTCATACTAGTGGGAATTTTTCATTATAGAACTTGGCTTGTATATTCCTACGATGGGCTTCCTCAAATGCCCTAAGTCTTCGTGAGAAAGCAAGTTGGATGCACACCCACTAGTTTTCTTTTGTTGAGCATTCATCTATAGCTCTAGTGCATCCGTTGCATGGAAATCCCTACTCCTCATGTTGACATCAATTGATGGGCATCTCCATCGCCTGCTGATTATCCTCGCAATGTGAGACTTTCTCCTTTTTGTCTTCTCCACGCAATCCCCATCATCATATTCTATTCCACCCATAGTGCTATATCCATGGCTCACGCCATGTATTGCGTGAAGGTTGAAAAAGTTTGAGATTATTTAAGTATGAAACAATTGCTTGGCTTGTCATCGGGGTATAAAAGTTGGGAACATCTTTGTGTGAAGAAAATGAAGCATAGCCTAACTATATGATTTTGTAGGGATGAACTTTCTTTTGCCATGTTATTTTGAGAAGACATGATTACTTTGATTAGTATGCTTGAAGTGTTACTATTTCTTTTATCAATATGAACTTTTATTTTGAATCATTTGGATCAAAAATTCTCTTTTTTATCATTTACCTACTCGAGGACGAGCAGGAATTAAGCTTGGGGATGCTTGATACGTCTCCAACGTATCTATAATTTTTGATTGTTCCATGCTATTATATTACCCCTTTTGGATGTTTATGGGCTTTATTTTACACATTTATATCATTTTTGGGACTAACCTACTAACCGGAGGCCCAGCCCATATTGCTGTTTTTTTGCCTATTTTAGTATTTCGAAGAAAAGGAATACCAAACGGAGTCCAAACGGAATGAAACCTTCGGGAGCGTGATTTTGGAACGAACGTGATCCGGAGGGCTTAGAGTGCAAGTCAAGAAGCTTCCGAGGACCCCACGAGATAGGAGGCCGCTACTCGTAGGGCGCGCCTGCCTCGTGGGCCCCTCATGCCACCGACGCATTTCTTCCTCCTATATATACCTAAGTACCTCAAAACATCCGGGGCACCATGAAACACAATTTCCACCGCCAGAACCTTCAGATCCGCGAGATCCCATCTTGAGCCTTCACAAGACTCACGAGGGGGAATCGACCATGGAGGCCTCTACATCAACATCCTTGCCCTCCGATGAGTTGTGAGTAGTTTACCACAGACCCACGGGTCCATAGTTATTAGCTAGATGGCTTCTTCTCTTTTGGATCTCAATACAATGTTCTCCCTCTCTTGTGGAGATCTATTCATGTAAACTCTTTTTATGTGTGTTTGTCGAGATCCGATGAATTGTGGGTTTATGATCAAGTTTATCTATGAATAATATTTGAATCTTCTCTGAATTCTTTTATGTATGATTGTTATCTTTGCAAGTCTCTTTGAATTATCAGCTTGGTTTGGCCTACTAGATTGGTCTTTCTTGACATGGGAGAAGTGCTTAGCTTTGGGTTCAATCTTATGTGTCCTTACCTAGTGACGTAAAGGGTTGCAAGGCACGATTGTATTGTTGCCATCGAGGATAACAAGATGGGGTTTATATCATATTGCATGAGTTTATCCTCTACATCATGTCATCTTGCTTAATGTGTTACTCGTTCTTATGAACTTAATACTCTAGATGCAAGCAGTGAGTCGGTCGATGTGTGGAGTAATAGTAGTAGATGCAGCAGAGTCGGTCTACTTGTTATGGACGTGATGCCTATATACATGATCATGCCTAGATAATCTCATAACTATGCGCTTTTCTATCAATTGCTCGACAAGAATTTGTTCACCCACCGTAATACTTATGCTATCTTGAGAGAAGCCACTAGTGAAACCTATGGCCCCTGTGTCTATCTATTATCATATTTGCTTTCAATCTACTTTTATTTGCATCTTTACTTTTTGCATCTATATTATAAAATACCAAAAATATATTTATCTTATCATACTATCTTTATTAGATCTCACTTTCGAAGTGGCCGTGAAGGGATTGACAACCCTTTATTGCGAAGTTCTCGCTTGTTTGTGTAGGTGTGTGGGACTTTGAGGAGCCTCCCATCGGATTGATACCTTGGTTCTCAAAACTGAGGGAAATACTTACGCTACACTTGCTGCATCACCCTCTCCTCTTTGAGGAAAACCAACGCAAGCTCAAGACGAGCAATATTCTCGCTAAACCAAAACATGCAATGTATGTGAACTGCATCGGCAATCGGATCAATATGTTAGTCCCAAAAATAGTACAAAAGTTGCCAAAAGTATATGAAAGTTGAATAATATTGGCATGGAACAATAAAAATTATAGATAGACGATCGTTGGTCGACTAGAAAATTGATCGGTCAAGACTCCATGATATCAGCTCCACTTTTATCAACAAAATCATCATCGCTATTGTCGTGGTCCGAGTCGGTGTCGCCGATGATGATGTAGTTCTCCGCAAGTGGAATCGCTGCCTTCTCCTCCTCGGCGCTGGGTCTCCCATGAAAACTCCTAGCTTCCTTGTCGTCGCCATTCTTCTCCACTAGTACAACAATTTCTCCTCATAATCTTCGTGTGGCCTTGAGTTCTTCCTCTAGCTATGTGATCCTTGTCATCGCCTTCTTCAAATCTATCATGCCGGCAAGACATCCGTTCTCCAAGGCCGAATGTGCTGGTTTAACTCCCGGATGAAAGCAGAATCGATCTATCCTTCCCGGTGCCGATCATCTCCCATTGCTCATCTCGCCCCACAAATCTGGTAGATAGTGTCCTTGAGATCATTGTGGTAAACTTCTCCAATGCGCCCCATGGTGATGTGAGCTGCCATACTCTTTCCTAGACTCCGTGTTGGTGCATCAAAAGAAAACTCTATGGGCTCAAGGATCATGTGAATGTCCTTCCTAGAACTTGAACTTGAATCATCCAATACCCTCTTCTCGTAGAAGTGGCATTGTAAGTCCCTCGTGAAGCTTGGTATTCCAAAGATTTAGGTACCTAGTAACTTCCTTCAAGTGGCGCCCAAAAGGGGTGTCTTCATCCGTTGCGTGAACTTGATCCTTGCATCCTCCATCCTAAAGAGTAGAAATGGAGAGGAGTCGAAATGAGAAGAGAGTAGTGATCTAGGGCTTTAGCTTAGTGGTCATGTCCAACAAATCGGCCGTGGTGCTCGATACCATCTTGTAGCGACTGCACTCAAATAGTTTTATCTCTCGTGCATCGTTGTCATCCTCGATCGGTAATGTCGACACGCACAAAGATTTGAAGGATTTATAACAGAGTAGCAATCACACACTTATTACATCGAATGTCTCAAAAGAGAACTTATTACAATAAATATGGCTTAAGGCCATCTAATACGATAACGGCGAAGGCTTGGAAGATAAAGTGAGTCCATCAACTCCAACGGCATCACCGAAAGTGAAAGACCACGACCTAAGGCTCCTTACTCATTATCTAAAAAGTCCGCAACATGATACGCTGTAACCCGAAAACGGGTCAGCCCATGGAATATGCCGCAATGTAACACAAAAGAGTAATGAATGTAATAATGCTATCACTACATGCATATATGGTCTGGTGGAGGTCAGATGGTTAATATGTTTTGCGAAAAGCCAATTTTTTCCTACAACAAAGGAATATATCTTATTTAACTACAAAGTTGGTTGAAAACATTGAGAATAGTAAACCCCATCTCAATCCCGATTAAAAGTAATTAAGAACCCGACAAATTAATTATATAGAGTGACGAGATCCACCTGATAATCCAAGAACCAGATACTCAAGATGTCCATAACAGGAGACACGGCTAACCATGATTAGTTTGTACACTCTGCAGAGGTTTGCGCACTTTTCCCCACAAGACTCGATCTCCTCCGTTGAATTTCTCGCACTACATGAGGTTTGAGAAACAGATGACCGAGACACTGTCTTTCAGAAGCGTTAGCACCTTACAATGGGTAGACAGTACCACCTACATCCCCTACATCTGCTAGTCTACCACTATGAGAGTTCACACGACTTAATCAACTATGCTATAGCCCATAATAGCTTGTGGCTGCACACGGAAGTTTCTAGCATGAATAATCTCATGATCCCTTTGAGCCTGGATGGCAGTCCATAGGAGAATCACACAAGACTCGGATTTCCAAAAATACAGTAATCATCGGATTCCCGGCACTCAATCCACCCAGATGTGTATTAAAGTTGCCACCTTGTTAACCGTTAATTAACAATACTCACATCTGTCATGAATACTCAAACACAATCCACGCTCACGAGCATAGCATAGCAATATAAGCAACGAGAAGTAACTCCCAAAGGTTTGATAATAAGAAGGTGAATAGGTACTGCCTCAACTACTTCCCATACCCACAATTTAATCAGATCCTAACCATGCAATTGTTTGAGGATTGATCTAATGCAATAAAACTGGGTATGAAAGAGGTATGATCAAAGTGTTACTTGCCTTGTCGATGATCCGTGAAACCTGCACTCAGAGTAGCACGCTTCACACTCCGGTACTCTATCGCAAACAAACAAGCATACAATAAGCAATCAAGCAAGGGCACGGGTAAAACTCAAATAAGAGATCTAACCACAAAGTTCAACTTAAGAACTCCGGTTTGCAAAAAGAATCAAATCAAACGAAGCAACAAAACTCAACGGCGAAAGAAACAAGCTTCACATTAAATCTCGACTAAAGTCAAATTTTACAGTAGCACAATCTTGTTTAAGTTGGTTAAACAGAAAGAGGGTTTCGAGACGAAACTCTAGGCGCTTGAATCGCCTGATTCCGATAAATGAGCGAAAAGTTATACTAGAACGAAAATCAGATCAGAAATCGAGATCGAAAATATTCGCGGAAAATCCGAGAAAAGGAAAAACTGACGAATGTGCTAACGAACAAACGCTCGCTGTCTCCGCGCTAAACGGTGAAAACCGCTCGTTAAAACGAACTAACGAATGGGCGCTTATAAATAACTAAACCAAAAAACTGATCTATAAAAATAAAAACGATCTAGTGTTTCAAAACGACGGTTTTCTCGTGAAAACCGAGGCGGCGCGCTACCTCCGCGAAAGTCCGCGAGACGGCGGCGGTGGCGGTGGTTCATGCAGGCGGGCGGGCGGCGGCTCTGTGGGCGGGCGGTGGCGAGGCGCGGCGGCAAGGGCGGCGGCATAGCTGCAAGCACAAGTGGGCGCAAGTAGGATTAGGTTTGGGGTCAAGGTGGGGCTGCAAGGCCGGGTGGGCTCAAGGCTCGGGTGGCGGTTATAAGATTCTCCCAAGTGAGTCCCGCTGGTACGCCCGAGTCGGTTTGACTTTTTAAATAAAACCCGACGTGCGTAAAAAGAAATAAAAGAAATACTAAACCGATTTAAAAACCCAAAATAAATTTTCTCGTCCTCTAAAAATAGGCCGCATAAGGTGAACATTTATTTGGGCCTAAAATGCAACTTTGAAAACACATATTTTCCTAATTAAAATAAAATAGCGATAAAACTCGAATAAAATCTTATTTGATTTTAATATTAAATCTCCAATATTTCTTTATTTTGAGGAAGTCATTTTATCCTCTCTCTTTAATTTTTATAAAAGAAATATTCAAAGAAAAATAATTAAAATCAAACGATCCTCTTTTCAAAATTCGAGAAAACTCGAATATGAAAATAACGAAAATCCCAACTCTCTCCGTGGGTCCTTGAGTTGCGTAGAATTTCTAGGATCAAACCAAAATGCAAATAAAATATGATGTGCAATGATGATTTAATGTATAACATTCCAAACTGAAAATTTGGGATGTTACAAAGAGCCAAAGCTTGGGGATGCCCATGGCACCCCAAGATAATCTAAGGACACCTAAAAGCCAAAGCTTGGGGATGCCCCGGAAGGCATCCCCTCTTTCGTCTACTTCCATTGGTAACTTTACTTGGAGCTATATTTTTATTCACCACATGATATGTGTTTTGCTTCGAGCGTCTTGTATGATTTGAGTCTTTGCTTTTTAGTTTACACAATCATAGGCATTCAAGACTAGTAAAGAAAAAAAGAAAAATTCTTATGTGTGTGTTGAATACTATGAGAAGTTTGATGCTTGATAATTGTTTTGAGATATGAAGATGGTGATATTAGAGTCATGCTAGTTGAGTAGTTTTGAATTTGAGAAATACTTGCGTTAAAGTTTGTGATTCCCGTAGCATGCACGTATGGTGAACCGTTATGTGATGAAGTCGGAGCATGATTTATTTATTGATTGTCTTCTTTATGAGTGGTGGTCGGGGACGAGCGATGGTTCTTTCCTACCAATCTTTCCCCCTAGGAGCATGCTTCTTTGATGCTTTGATAACTTGTAGATTTTTGCAGTAAGTATATGAGTTCTTTATGACTAATGTTGAGTCCATGGATTATACGCACTTTTCTTCCTTCCACCATTGCTAGCCTCTCTAAAACCGCGACTTTTCACGCAGATCATACACCCACCATATACCTTCCTCAAAACAGCCACCATACCTACCTATTATGGCATTTCAATAGACATTCCGAGATATATTGCCATGCAACTTACCACCGTTCTGTTTACTATGACACGCTCCATCATTGTCATATTGCTTCGCATGATCATGTAGTTGATATTGTATTTGTGGCAAAGCCACCGCTCATAATTCTTTCATACATGTCACTCTTGATTCATTGCATATCCCGCACACCACGGAGGCATTCACATAGAGTCATATTTTGTTCTAAGTATTGAGTTGTAATTGTTGAGTTGTAAGTAAATAAAAGTGTGATGATCATCATTTTTAGAGCATTGTCCCAAGTGAGTAAAGGATGATGGAGACTATGATTCCCCCACAAGTCGGGATGAGACTCCGGACGAAAAAAAGAGGCCACAAAAAAAAGGCCCAAATAAAAAAATAAAAAAATGAGAGAAAAAGAGAGAAGGGACAATTTACTATCCTTTTACCACACTTGTGCTTCAAAGAAGCACCATGATCTTCATGATAGAGAGTATCCTATGATATCACTTTCATATACTAGTGGTAATTTTTCATTATAGAACTTGGCTTGTATATTCCAATGATGGGCTTCTTCAAAATGCCCTAGGTCTTCGTGAGCTAGCGAGTTGGATGCACACCCACTTAGTTTCTTTTGTTGAGCTTTCATATACTTATAGCTCTAGTGCATCCGCTATGCGGGCAATTCCTACTCACTCACATTGATATCTATTGATGGGCATCTCCATAGCCCGCTGATATGCCTAGTTGATGTGAGACTATCTTCCTATTTGCCTTCTCCGTAACCACCATTCTATTCCGCATATAGTGCTATGTCCATGGCCCACGCCATGTATTGCGTGAAGATTGAAAAAGTTTGAGAACGCCAAAAGTATGAAACAATTGCTTGGCTTTTCATCGGGTTGTGCATGATTTAAATATTTTGTGTGGTGAAGATAGAGCATAGCCAGACTTTATGATTTTGTAGGATAACTTTCTTTGGCCATCTTATTTTGAGAAGACATAATTGCTTAGTTAGTGTGCTTGAAGTATTATTATTTTTATGTTAATATTAAAATTTTGTCTTGAATCTTTCATATCTGAATATTCATACCACAATTAAGAAGAATTACATTGAAATTATGCCAAGTAGCATTCCACATCAAAAATTCTATTTTTATCATTTACCTACTCGAGGACGAGCAGGAATTAAGCTTGGGGATGCTTGATACGTCTCCAACGTATCTATAATTTTTTATTGTTCCATGCTATATTATATTTTGTTTTGGACATTATTGGGCTTTATTATACACTTTTATATTATTTTTGGGACTAACCTATTAACCGGAGGCCCAGCCCAGAATTGCTGTTTTTTGCCTATTTCAGAGTTTCGCAGAAAAAGAATATCAAACGGAATGAAACCTTCGGGAACATGATTTTTGGAACAAACGTGATCCAGAGGACTTGGACCCTACGCCAAGACATCAACCAGAGGGCACGAGGTAGGGGCACGCCACCCCTGTATGCCGCCTCCACCCTCGTGGCCCCTATTGCTCCACCGACGCATTCTTCCTCCTATATATACCCACGCACTCCCCAAACTACCAGACACGGAGCCAAAACCTAATTCCACCGCCGCAACCTTCTCAGAACTCGTGAGATCCCATCTTGGGGCCTGCTTTGAGCTTCACGAGGGGGCATCGATCACGAGGGCTTCTACATCAACACCATAGCCTCCGATGATGTGTGAGTAGTTTACCTCAGACCTTCGGGTCCATAGTTATTAGCTAGATGTCTTCTTCTCTTTTGGATCTCAATACAATGTTCTCCCCTCTCTTGTGGAGATCTATTCGATGTAATCTTCTTCTACGGTGTGTTTGTTGAGACCGATGAATTGTGGGTTTATGATCAAGTTTATCTATGAACAATATTTGAATCTTCTCGAATTCTTTTTATGTATGATTGGTTATCTTTGCAAGTCTCTTCAATTATCAGTTTGGTTTGGCCTACTAGATTGATCTTTCTTGCAATGGGAGAAGTGCTTAGCTTTGGGTTCAATCTTATGTGTCCTTTCCTAGTGATGAGGGGCAGCAAGGCACGATTGTATTGTTGCCATCGAGGATAACAGGATGGGGTTTATATCATATTGCATGAGTTTATCCTCTACATCATGTCATCTTGCTTAAGGCTACTCGCTCTCTATGAACTTAATACTCTAGATGCATGCCGGATAGCGGTCAATGTGGAGTAATAGTAGTAGATGCAGGTGAGTCGGTCTACTTGTCTCTTGACGTGATGCCTATATACATGATCATACCTAGATATTCTCATAACTATGCTCAATTCTCACAATTGCTCAACAAGAATTTGTTCACCCACCATAATATTTATGCTCATGAGAGAAGCCACTAGTGAAACCTATGGCCCCGGTCTATTTTCCATCATATTAATTTCCGACAACAAGCTATTTCGACGCCGTTTTATTTTACTTTCTTTACTTTTCATCTTTATCATAAAAATACCAAAATATTATCTTATCATATCTATCGATCTCACTCGTAAGTGATCGTAGGGATTGACAACCCTTATTATGCTGGTTGCAGGATTTATTTGTTTGTGTAGGTGTGAGGGACTCATGCGTGGCCTCCCACGGATTGATACCTTGGTTCTCAAAAACTGAGGGAAATACTTACGCTAGTTTGCTGCATCACCCTTTCCTCTTCAAGGGAAAACCAACGAAGTGCTCAAGAGGTAGCAATTCTTCATGATGCCAATGACCTCTTCTTCATTCGAGTCGTGGCCCTTGATTGGACTCAATGTCTTGGTCAGAATGCGATAGATAGTCCGTGGCACATATATCAATTCCTTCACAAGGAATTTGGTCCTTGGGGCTAGACCGGGCTCGAGTGGCTTCATCAACACTTGCATATAGTGATCAGTGAGTTCAGGTTCATGATATATACAATGAGCACCTTCAAGGGGAGGACTGATAGGCGGGGCATGAAGCAATTCAAAGGCCGGTTCTTTGAAGTGAGTGTTTTTTGTCATCTAGTCCAACACCCAAGAGTTCACATCTTCAGCATTTCCTGTGATGTGCAGCATTGCATAGAATCAAGAATTAGCTCTTCATTCCAATCACGTATATCGTGCAGGGTTGAGCAATCCAACCGTGTGAAGAACTCGAGAACTGATGTGAAGCAAGGTAGCAATTCCATGTCCACATGAGGAATATGCTCGTGGTCGAAAACTTTGTCCTTATCAAAAAGCAGTGAAGAATAGAAGTTGGCTTGGCTTGCGGTCCAGAAACGCTTCCTTCGTAGGCGAGCAGAGTCATAGGGATTGTAGTCTGTGAAGAATACATGCTCATGAAAGAAGTCATCAGCCTTGAATTTCTGCTTCTTGGAGAAGGGATTCTTCGGCATGGGCTGAGGTGTCGGTGTACAAAAAGAGGGGTACACCTTTTAACTGTGCACGGGCAGTCTGAGCCGCGAGCGCCGCCACGCTAAAGCAAGGCAAGGAAGGTGAGCCAAGGTTGTAACGCCCCGGATTCGATGCGCCAGGTGTCTTCCAGTTATTCGCCGTCGTTGCCATGTCATGTGCTTGCGTGTTGCATTTTGCCATGTCATCATCTGCATTCCATGTCATGTCGTCATGTGCATCTCATTTCGCATTCGTGTTCGTCTCATGCACCCGAGCATTTTCCCCGTTGTCCGTTTTGCAATCCGCACTCCTATGTCCCCCGCTGGCCCCTTTTGCCTCTTTTTCGTAAAGGGGTGTTGTACTTTCTCGAATGACTCGAGGTTTGCCAAGCTGCCTTGGTATAGCACCGTAGACCGCCTGTCAAGTTTCGGGACATTTGAGGTCGTTGATACTCCAACGTTAACCGGTAACCGTAAAAGCCCCTTTCTTTGCAGCCCAACACCCTTTTCAAAGTGGCCTAAAACCCATCTAACTCCCTCCATGCTCTCGGCCGCTCGATCACGATCGTGGGCGAAACCGCACTCCATTTGACTCTCCTAGCTCCTCTACCTATAAATACACCTCCCTCCAAATTCATGCAACCCTAGCCATTTTCATCTCGCCACGACACGCCCGCCCTGAGCCGACATATCCACGGCCACCTGCCTGCCAATGGCGCCACACGCCACGCCACACCGCCCCAAGAGCTAACCGCTGGCCACACCACCCCACCGCTTTCTCTCTCCCCACACAGTGTCTGACCACACCAGAGCCACAGAGCCTGCCTGCCGCTGGCTCTCTCGCCGAGTTCGCCCTGCACAGCCTCATGGGCACTGGACCTGGCCGCCTGGGATCTCCGCCTGCCTCCGCCTCGGGCTGGCTGCTGCCTGGGCCCGCCTGGTGGCTGCCCAAGAATCGGAGGACCTCGGTCGCTGCTGGCCTCTTGCCCCTCAAGGCCGCCGCCTCGAGCTCTCGGCCGGCTGTCCTGGCCTCCGCCGGATCCGCAGGGGGCCGCCAGACCCGCGCCTGCCCTCTCCGACGCCTCTCTCCGCCCTCCGCCATCTTCTTCTCCTTCTCCATGAGATCCGCCACCACCTCGCCTGACTTTTTCCTCGAGGTACTTTTCGCCCAAGTCCCCGGTTCTGCTATTATAATCATGCCATATTCATGCCATCGTATCTCTGCATTCGTAGTTCCGTTTAGTGCGTGTAATATGTCAAATTGTTCTCCTCGACGAGTACATCATTTCATCTCATTGTATCATTTACATTTGAGCTCATATTGATGCCCGAAATGCTATTGGAAGAGGGCTATGTGATGTTAGTTTCAGATTCTTATCAGAACATGCACTTTTGTTATTTTTGCCATGATTGATGTGTGCACCCTATGAACTTGAGTCCTACATGTGTTTTGTAATATGCCATGCCATCTTTACAGGGGTGTATGCCATGTATTTTTGTGATCTATGTGGTGACTAGCACAAGCATGCAAACTAGGCTTCATGATGTTGCTGATTTCAGCCCCTGTTCTACTGATATTTTTATGCCATGTAAACTTGATACTACCGAGAGATCCATGCTTATTTTGAGATACTTAAGTAAGGATGTTTCGAACATATGGTTATTCTCTATCCATCCATGCCCTTGTTTGAAATTATGGAGTGCCATAGCTTGAGACAATCGAGCTCTACTTTTGCTATAAAATGTTTCTCGGGCAGGTGTTGTTTACATGTTATTCAATTTTGCCAAGGTTGTTGTAGTTGATCATTGTATGCTATGATGTTGTTCTTGCCATGTATAGCTTCTATGCCATGTCTTCTTACTGTTGGTTGCCTTGCCACGCCATGTATTGCTCTGTGGTGAGTGGTTCAAGCTCACCAACATGCCTACTTATTGTTGTTCCTGCCATGTATGAATCTGTAATATAACTTGCCATGTTTACATGGGTGCCATCATATTTTCTGATCCTTTTTGGCTCATGGTCAGTAAGGGACATTTGTTCTATACAATTAGTAGATTCATTCCATTCCTTTGTTTGCCATGTTAAGATCTTGTAACATGTTGTTTGATAGCTCTAAACATTGCAACCTGATGTTATTTTCTGCTAAGCCTGAAACTGTTATTATATGCAATTTTGCCATGTGTTTTTGAGCATGTCCTAGTGATTTATGGAGATAGTTCAGTGTTCATGTTTTGTAATGCTTTACCTGTACATAATGACCATGCCTTTTATTATTACGTTGAGATGCTGTAGCATGTTGTTTTGGTGCTTGCAATATGCCTAGTTGCTGTTATGGACAGGTTGTTGTTATGTCTTGTATTGTGTGTATGTGTTGAACCGCTGTTCGCTCTTGAGTGTGCTCTATATGAAACTTGCTTGATTTTGCATGTAGCTTCATATTATCATGTTGCTCCATGTTTTGAGGTGTTTGATTGATGTTTGTATGCATTTTGCATCAATGCCATGCTTAACTTGTTTTGCTCATATCTTCTAGGCCGTAGCTCCAAATCTAATGAACTTTATATGTAACTTGACTAGAATTTCGTGTAGATCATCTTGGTGCATTTTAAATTGCTGTTTAACAACTTGAACATAAAGTTATTCAGATCTGGACCAATTTCGAAATTTGCATATGAGGACTTACCGGAATTGTTCTATGTTGTTTCCGGCCTCATTTAAACTTGCCTTGATGTGTTGCTCTTGTTTGCATCATCTCTTGTCATGAGTAGCTTCATGTAGATTTGTCATGCATCATGCTTGTTGTGCATCATGCCTTGTTCATGTGAGGTGTGTTTACTATGTTGTGTGCTTCTTCTCGATAGTTCCCATTTCGCTATGCATCGTGAGGATTCGCTCGCTCACGCTTGGTTCGCCTTCGTGGCTTCACCTTCTTCATGGACTCGTTCTTCTTCCTTATGGATTTCAGGCAAGATGACCGCTACCCTCGATCTCACTACTATCATTGCTATGCTAGTTGCTTCGTTTCTATCGCTATGCTCATGCTACCTATCACTTGCTCGCTCAAGCCTCCCAAATTGCCATGAACCTCTAACCTTTGTTACCCTTCCTAGCAAACCGTTGTTTGGCTATGTTACCGCTTTGCTCAGCCCTCTTATAGCGTTGTTAGTTGCAGGTGAAGATGAAGTTTGTTCCTTGTTGAACATGGAGATGTTGTTCCTTGTTGGAACATGTTTACTTGTTGGGATATCACAATATATCTTATTTAATTAATGCATCTATATACTTGGTAAAGGGTGGAGGGCTCGCCTTATGCCTGGTGTTTTGTTCTACTCTGCCGCCTAGTTTCCATCATATCGGTATTATGTTCCCGATTTTGCGCCCCTAACGCGTCGGGTGATTTATGGGACCCCTTGACAGTTCGCTTTGAATAAGACTCCTCCAAAGAAAGCCCAACCTTGGTTTTACCATTTGCCTCACCACCACCTATTTTCCCTTGGGAGTAATTAACCCAAGGGTCATCTTCATTTAGCCCCCGGCCAATGCTTGTCTAAGTGTTGGTCCAACCGAGCCACCAAGGGCCACCGCTGGGGAAACTCGAGGCCTGGTTTTACTCAGAGTATGTCTCATCCGTGTTGCCCCGAGAACGAGATATGTGCAGCTCCTATCGGGATTGTCGGCGATCGGGCGGTCTTGCTGGTCTTGTTTTATTGTCTGTCGAATGTCTTGTAGCCGGATTCCGAGACTGGTCGGGTCTTCCCGGAGAAGGAATATCCTTCGTTGATCGCGAGAGCTTATCATGGGCTGTTGGGACACCCTCGCAGGTATAAACTTTCGAGAGCCGTGCTCGCGGTTATGTGGCGATGGGAATTTGTTAATATCCGTTGTAGTAAACTTGAAGCAAACTCTGCTAAAATACACCAACCGTAGCGTAATCGTGAGTGTCTCTTTTCGGGTTGATCGAGAGGAGAACACGGTTTCGGGTTATGTCTCGACGAAGTAGGAGTTCAGGATCACTTCTTGATCATTACTAGTTGACGACCGCCTTTGTTTCTCTTCTCGCCTCATTTATGTAAGTTAGCCACCATATCATGCTTAGTCGCTGCTGCAACCTCACCACTTCACCCCCTTCCTTTCCTACTTAAGCTTTGCTAGTCTTGATACCCATGGTAATGGGATTGCTGAGTCCTCGTGGCTCACAGATTAGTACACCACCAGTTGTAGGTACAGGTTGTGCGATGATCATGATGCGAGAGCGATGCTTGCTTGTGCTTGAGTTCTTCTTCCGCTTCTTCGATCGTGGGATAGGTTCCAGTGTCGGCAGCCCGCTAGGTGGTGGATGTCGCTTGAGCTTCTGTTTATGTTTCATCCGTAGTCGGATGTTGATCTTGTATATGATCTTGATGTATTCTTGTGGCATTTGTGCCTTTTGGATGTATCCCACTATTATGTAATTTTGATGTAATGATATCCACCTTGCAAAAGCTGCCCAATATGCGGTCTATCCTTGGTGGGACCGTCGAGTTCCTTTTGGATAGGGTCGATATTGGGCGTGATAAGTTGGTATCGAGCCTCGACCGACCCTAGGAGCCCCTTGATTGATCGTAGTTTGGCCTTTGTTGAGTCTAGAAGAAAACTGATTTCTGAGTCTAGTTATATCGGAGAGTAGGAATTCTTTTTATTCCTCAGCCCCTTCGTCGCTCTGGTAAGGAATCTTGACGTAGGTGTTTGAACTACTCCTCTTCCCCTTCAAATTTTTCTTTAGGATCATGTGGTTAGTGTCGTGAGTTGTCCATCCTCTTTTGTCCGGTGCATTTCTCGTCAAGTCGACTCGACCATCTCCATCTTTGCCAAGTTCAATCCTCAGTTCTTCCTCCGACGTCGTTGTTTTTCCTTGTCCAAAGTTGTCCTTGTTTTTTTTTCCCACCCGCCCACCCTTCTTCTTATTGGAACCGGAGTCTGTAACCGAGTATCCATCCTACTCGTGTGAAGTTTTGCTTTCTCTCCTAAATGATTTCAACCGGTGTTTTTTCTCTTCAAGATATTCGTCGGTTTCCCCTTCCAAGTTGTCTTTGTTTTCCGCCTCCCACCCTTTTCTTCCCGGAGTCTCGAGTCTCTCTCACCATCTATCTCATTCGTATGGAGCCTTTTCAGTCTTCCTCAATTATTTCAACCGTGAATTCTCGCCTGCTCATTATTCTTCATCTCTTTCTTTTCCGTGGATTCAATTCAAGTTTTTCGAGTTGATCACATTCTTTTCCTCGGCTCAAGTGTTTTCCCTGCTCGTTCGCCTCTCGCCAGTTTATCATTCCGGAGTGATGAAGATATCTCAGGAGATTCGTCTGTGTTCCAATTAATTCGAGGTTGTCACCTCAGTCAAATATTTCAGTTCTTCAGGTGCATCATCTATCTGTTCAACATCCCTTTCCAACGGTGTTTTCTTTTAGTGGGCCCTAACCCACAGGTCTTTCCCAGGATCTTACCCGACTCTTCTAATTCTCCCGGAGTTATTCCCGAATTCTTTTCAAGTGTGACGTAAGAATGAATTTCATCAGTCAGACGCCTTCCCAAGATCTCTTTCAAATTCTTTTCATTGTTGACTCAACCTCTTTGCTTTTCATTCTACCGGAGTACCTCAGTTATTTTGGTGGTGTTTATCGTCGTCCTTGAAGACTGAAGTAGAGTTTCTCCTAAATCTTGTCCGTTCCCCCAGAGATTCATGGTGCTAGCTCGATGTTATCCTATCAAATTGTTTCTAGTCGTGCAATTCTTTTCATCAATCCGGAGTATTTCAAGTGTTGCTTTCCTCTCGATCATCCGGAGGTCACCTTTTCGAAGATTTCTTCGCTCTAAGTTTTCAGATTCGCTCTCCAATTGTTCTATATCCGTGTCTCTTTTCGCTCGTCTTTTAATATTCTTTCGGTGTTCATTCAAGTATTCTTCAACCAGTTCGCGATCCCGCTGTTATCTTGTCTTTTTTATTCCTCAAGCATATTTGTTCTTCTAATTCTTCCCGCTGATTCAATCTCTTTCATCACCATTTTCAATTCTTACTATGGTCCGCTCAAGATTCTTTTTCTTCGATTATCATATTAATTCAACCGCTTTTTTTCAATCCTACCGTGGTTCATGAAGATCTTCTCAAGTTTGCGTTATATCTCTTCTCAATCCTTTTCAAGAAGAATAAGTAGTATGCAAATCCACCGTCATTATCAATTTAATTTGATGAAGGATAAGCATACAATAAATCTTATTCTTATTTCATCAAAGTGATTAATCTTTTTCTTCGGAGTTTGTTCTTGAGGAATAAATTCTACTTCCAAGTCTTTTCATCTTTTCTTTTCCGGAGTTCAATTATTTCCTCGGCCATCTCGTCGGAATCTCCATCTAAGTCACCGCAAGGCTCATCTTATTCTTTCTTCCTTCATTTTATCTCGTCATCCTTTTTGTTACCGGAGTTCTTCATGGTGGTTCTTCATGATTTAATTCTTTCTTCAAGAGTTCATCAAGTTTCATTCCATCTTCTTAAGTTCGTGTTCTATTCTTTCCTTGTTCAACCGGAGTGCTGCCTAAATCCTTTCAGTCTTATTCGTTTCTTATCTCGTTCTAACCGGAGTGTTTTCATAGTCTATCTGATTCCGTGAGTTTTCGATTCTCGGCATTCTCGCTGCTTCTCTCTCTTTTCTCGAGTGCTCTCGATTCTTTGCTTCTTATCTTGAGTTCTTGTTTCACCTCATCCCATTTTACTTTCCGTTCGGTCCTAAGATCTCGGACGAGATCTCTTGTTAGTGGAGGAGTGTTGTAACGCCTCGGATTCGATGCGCCTGTGTCTACCGCTTATTCGCCGTCATGCTATGTCATGTGCTTGCGTGTTGCATTTTGCATGTCATCATCTGCATTCCATGTCATGTCATCATGTGCATCTCATTTCGCATTCGTGTTCGCCTCATGCACCCGAGCATTTTCCCTGGTTGTCCGCTTTTTGCAATCCGCACTCCTATGTCCCCCGGCCCCTTTTGCCTCTTTTCGTAGCGGGTGTTGTATTTTTCGAATGACCGAGGTTTGCCAAGCGGCCTTGGTATAGCACCGTAGACCGCCTATCAAGTTTCGGGTCATTTGAGGTCGTTTGATACTCCAACGTTAACCGGTAACCGTAAAGCCCCTTTCTTTGCAGCCCAACACCTCTCCAAAGTGGCCCAAAACCCATCTAACTCCCTCCATGCTCTCGGTCGCTCGATCACGATCGTGTGTGAAAACCGCACTCCATTTGGACTCTCCTAGCTCCTCTCCTATAAATACACCTCCCTCCAAATTTCATGGTAACCCTAGCTATTTTCATCTCACGCTACCGACACGTCCGCCCGAGCCGGACATGTCCGGCTGACCACCTGCCTTAATGGCGTCAAGGCCACGCCACCCCCACCAAGCAGCTAATCCGGCTGCTTGGCCACCACCGCAGCTTTCTCTCTCCTCAAGGCTGCTGCCCTCATGGGCCTCACGGCCAGCTCCGCCTCCCGACAGGCCGCTTCACCCCCGCAGGCCTGCCGCCATTCCCCGGTTCTTGAGTTCGCCAAGGCCAGCCTCATGGCACTGGCTCGCCAACTCCGGCCACTCCGCCCGGATCTCTCCGATGCTCAAGCCCGCTGCTGCCGCTGCTGCTACCACGCCGGTGCCTGCCCGCAACCGGAGGACCTTGCCGCCAAGCGCCAGGTTATCTCTCACGCCGCCTTCGAGCTCGCTGGGTCCGCCGCCGGATCCGGCAGGCCGCACCAGACCCGGCTTCCTGCCCTCTCCGGACGCTTTCTCCGCCCTCCGCCATCTTCTTCTTCTTCTCCGCGATATCCGCCGCCACCTCGCTTCGCTGACTTTTCCTCGAGGTACTTTTCGCCTAAGTCCCCGGCTCGCTTATTATAATCATGCCATATTCATGCCATCGATTCTGCATCCGTAGTCTGCTTCGCGGTGGTGATATGTCAAATTGTTCGCCTCGACGAGTAAATCATTTCATCTCATTGCATCATTTACATTCGAGCTCATCTTGATGCCAGAAATGCTATTGGAAGAGGGCTATGTGATGTTAGTTTCAGATTCTTATCAGAACATGCACTTTTGTTATTTTTGCCATGGTTGATGTGTGCACCCTATGAACTTGAGTCCTACATGTGTTTTGTAATATGCCATGCCATATTTACAGGGGTGTATGCCATGTATTTTTGTGATCTTTGTGGTGACTAGCACAAGCATGCAAACTAGGCTTCATGATGTTGCTGATTTCAGCCCCTGTTCTGCTGATATTTTTATGCCATGTAAACTTGATGCTACCGAGAGATCCATGCTTATTTTGAGATACTTCAGTAAGTATGTTTTGAACATATGGTTATTCTCTATCCATCCATGCCCTTGTTTGCAATTATGGAGTGCCATAGCTTGAGTCAATCGAGCTCTACTTTTGATATAAAATGTTTCCTGGCAGGTTGTTTACATGTTATTCAATTTTGCCAAGGTTGTTGTAGTTGATCAGTGTATGATATGATGTTGTTCTTGCCATGTAAAGCTTATACGCCATGTCTTCTTACTGTTGGTTGCCTTTCCATGCCATATATTGCTCTGTGGTGAGTGGTTCAAGCTCACCAACATGCCTACTTATTGTTGTTCCCTGCCATGTATGAATCAGATATAACTTGCCATGTTTACATGGGTGCCATCATATTTTCCGATCATTTTTCGCTCATGGTCAGTAAGGGACATTTGTTCTATGCAATTAGTAGATTAATGCAATGCCTTTTTGTGCCATTTTAAGATCCTGTAACATGTTGTTTGATAGCTCTAAACATTGCAACCTGATGTTATTTTCTGCTAAGCCTGAAACTGTTATTATATGCAATCTTGCCATGTGTTTTTGAGCATGTTATAGTGATTTATGGAGATAGTTCAGTGTTCATGTTTTGTAATGATTTACCTGTACATCATGACCATGCCTTCTGTTATTATGTTGAGATGTTGTAGCATGTTGTTTTGGTGCTTGCAATATGCCTAGTTGCTGTTATGGACAGATTGTTGTTATGTCTTGTATTGTGTATATGTGTTGAACTGCTGTTCGCTTTTGAGTGTGCTCTATATGAAACTTGCTTGATTTTGCATGTAGCTTCATATTATCATGTTGCCTCCATGTTTTGAGGTGTTTGATTGATGTTTGTATGCATTTTGCATCAATGCCATGCTTAACTTGTTTTGCTCATATCTTCTAGGCCGTAGCTCCAAATCTAATGAACTTTATATGTAACTTGACTAGAATTTCGT
>JAHIAM010006728.1:0-108259 GCA_021605205.1 Aegilops longissima | reverse complement strand
CCTATGGATATTACAGACGTGTTGTGATCCGTGTGCATACATTTTGTTAAGAAATTTGTACCCTTCATTAAGCAATAATGTTCATGGTGTATATATGGATATTTATAAAATTATACTTGGCACGAGCGGAGAATAAATATATTGTAGTATAAAATTATACTGGAGTAGTATAAAATTATGCTTGCCACGAGCAGAGAATAAATATATTGTAGGTGGACCAATGACAATGGTGTGTGTGCTGGCCTATATAGAACTCTAAATAGTATAAATATCAATAGTGTCAGCAATCAACCTATGGATGCATTCCAGTATGTTTCACGCGGTGGTGGCCAGATGAAAATACAAAGATGCAAATAGGTTGATTGATGTGACTGGCCTGGTGACACACATGCAATGAACATCCTTGTCTCTGGAATCTGCTCACATGCATGCATGGATTGCATGCTTAATAATGAGAACGAATCACCCAACATGCATGCATCTTGATTTGTCCTATCACCCACCAACCAATTAAACACAACACGTGATAAAGCAAAACTCACATGCACCAATAATGGATGGCTCCAAATAAGTAGTGCATAGCACATGTTGACAGTTGACATGCCTATGATATAGGGTCAATAGTGGATACACTAGCTATGCAGGCACATCTATCATGATAGCTAGGTCACGTGATGTCACAGCCAATATATTGCAGCTACTAGTACTCCGTATCACATTTCCACAACCTAATCCCTTGTTAGTTTTAGCTACTGCTCCCTCCGTAAAGAAATATAATAGTGTTTAGATCACTTTGAGGAAGTACTAATCAAACCCTATATATAAGCCCAATGTAATAATAAGTTAATGGTTCTGGTCCATAAGCCATTTCATGTCAACAGTTAATAGCTTAGTGCAATTTTCTTCTCCGATGGCAGTGTTCGCCCGTAATATTATATATAAGCCAAACCTAATGATGGCTAGCTGCAGTTGGCCGAGCGGAGGTGTACGGTGGATGCGTGCCACTGTCCTATTGATTTTCGGCAGATAATAATTATGAGGCGGCACACATAGAGGATCAAACTAAGCTACATGTGAACGGCGGCCAATCAACTATGTCACGTGGCGCAAGCTGGTTGGCCGAGGTGAGAAATCTTTTAGAATTGTTTTAGATGAAAGTGTGATTATTTTTTAAATGTATTTTTTAGATGAAGGCGAGGACCTCTGGTATTTTTTTAAATAAAGGGTTATGCAAAGTGGCACTCGCTGGTAGGCCGCGGTGGTAATTTTTTTTCTTTTTTTTTTCTTTTTTTAGATGAAGGTGAGGATTTTTCGGTGATTTTTTTTTAGACGGAGGCGAGAACTCTTTATTGTTTTTTTTTTTGAAATGAAAACGTGCTCACATCTTCCTCTCAAGCAGCGCCACAGGTGGCGCCCCAACTACTAGTACATGATCAAATTGGGTGTACACGAGAAAAAGAATTTACCGATGTTCGGGCCCTCAAGATGACGTAATACCCTAGTCGTGCATGTATGATTGGTATTGATAGTTGTCTCGTATGAGAGATGCATGTTAAGCATGATGTTGAGGATATACCGACTCGGCAGACCCCTACCTCCCAGGCCGACTCCCGGCCTACTTGGCGGATTTTTGTTAGCCTGAGGTACCCCGGTACATGGCACCGTCATACTTCTTGATCTAGTGGTCTAGCATGAGAGGGCCGACACATTGCGCACTAGCCGTGAAGGTTTAACTCGTTGTCGTTGTGAGGTGACCATACCATCTGTCAATGCCCTGGTAGGCCTACAACACATCCTGCACCATTGCAGCGTCCGACACCTCCGTCTCGTTGAGTACTAGTTCAATCCATTCCTGCTGCATGATCTTGCGGATGTTCTTTGGATTCTTTAGGCCTGGACGTTTTGAACAAACTCCAATAAAAACTTCGACCATGCGTTCATTATCAAAGATTTCCTTTTTCCGGCGGGGGGTGTCCATTAATTATTTGAGACTAGACAGCGCATGCAAAGACAATTATGCCCGGACGCTCATATTTTTTTGAAAAGGATCTGCAACTATATCATTAGAAACGATGGTTACATCATCCATAAGAAAAAGTACAATATTTTCCAAAGGCTCCTCGAATCAATCCCTAGCCATGGAACTTTTGGCTAATCTAGTAAGCTTATGAGCTATTTATTCGCTACCCTATTATATTGTTCAAAACTGGCCGACGGAAAATAAAAAGCCATAAAATAGCAATAATCAAATAGCACCGCCACTACTCCTGCAAAATGTCCTCTGTTCGTATTTGTGTCAATGACTTCCAGGCTATCAGAGTTAATTACAAGATGATTGCAGCTTGACTTTTGTGCCGGTGGTAATCCAAACCTTAGCGCGAACGCTTCCGTTGTCAGAACATCCACACACCAATCAATCTACCAATTTTCGCCAACAATGAAATTTCCTTAATCACCCCTGAGAACAACACCCGATGTACCCCTTAGCAGATCATGATCAAGTGAAGCATCTACATTCAGTTAACAAACCCCATAGGAGGTTTGCACCATCCTCCATTCTTCCTATTTGCATTAGGTGAGTGGGCATTTACATAGTTCGCCGTTATAGCATGAATTCCCATCGAGGTTTAATACGCTTCTTGGGAATTCCCTCTTGAGCCAGTTTGCGTCTATTCCACCATAAATACCACACAATTATAGTGATAAGCTCTCGTGCATTTTGGTAGCCCAAAATAGATAGTTCTACATCTCACATGAGGAGTAGTAATTCAAGGACTGCCTCTCCTGCACGATCAATTTTTTTAAGCACTTCGTATATCCCCAACTTATTCCACACAACTTTTGCCATCTGATACAGAAATAACACGTGTTTCGTATCCTCCGGCCATTTGAACACGATGGACGGATGGGTGAAACTTTTATTTGTCTATTAGCCAGTGTAACACGGCATGGGAGAGTCCCGTGTAACATACACCAGATAAAGATTTTTACCTTCGTCGAACAAGCACTAGTAGAAAAAGGGCCTATAGTCCCGGTTGGTGAGGGCCATTAGTCCCGGTTCATGAACCGGGACTAAAGGGTCGGTACTAATACCCTCACCCTTTAGTACCGGTTCTATCCAGAACCGGGACAGATGGGCCTCCACGTGGCCTGTCCGCTGAGCCCAGGCAGGAGGGCCTTTGGTCCCGGTTGGTGGCACCAACCGGGACCAATAAACATCCACGCGTCTGCATTTCTTTGGCTCTGGTTTTGTTTTTTTTTTCAAAGGGGGGTTTGGGGGGTTTTGGGGGGTTAATTTAGGTGTTTCATATATTGTGCTATAGCTAGCTAATTAATAGAGAAAAGTGTCCTTTCTTTTGTCCGTGCTTGGTCGACGCTACGTACTATACATACGTATAGAGAGGAGTAACTAGACATGCTAGCTAGCTAGTAATTAAGCAAACAGAAGATCGTCATGAACATATATATGCATACAGAGAGAAGTGATATCGACCACCTCTCCTTCTCCGAGAGATTGGTCGAACAACAAGTTCTCGTATATCTATTCGACACTACCGGCTACATATATACAATAATTATCTTTTACAATACGGACGCGTGGTCCACATGGTATTCCCTGTCTTCAGCGATCACATAGTCAAGAAAGAATGCCGCCAATTCCTCTTGAATTGCTCGCATGCGATCTGGTGCAAGGAGTTCATCCCGCTTCCGAAACATCTAATTTTAAGAAAGGGTCATATATATATATATATATATATATATATATATATATATATATATATATATATATATATATATATATATATATATATATATATATATATATATATATATATATAACTCAACACAAATGATGGTAATAAAATAAAATTGTGAATATTTTATTTACGCACTTCAAATTGTTTGTCGGAGTAGCCCTCTCACAGGTCGTGTGGCGGATGGACTGCATAAGCGTAGTATCCACAGAAATCATTCCCTTGTTCCTGCCACAACCACTTTACAAGAAACAGAGGTCAATCAAACTGATAATTAGCAAGCACATGCTAAATGGTATTGATGAAACTAGCGCTTGAATCACTAGGAGATGCGCGTGGAATATGCTACTATATAGTACTTACTTTCGGGTGTCTAAATTGCAGCTTCTTCGGTAGTCCCGGAGCTTTTTTGGTGAATTTTCCCCAAGCCCTGCCATACAAAGAAAACAATTACTTGATATCAGAAATGAACAATGTTGCTGATATGGTGGATAATGATCGATTTAACTTACTTCTCGAGCAATTCAGTCATTTCCGCATACTCCTTGGGATCTTTTCGTCTCGAGTCTAAGACAGTTACTACTCCCTGCTCAAGCTTAATCTCTAGGAGAATATAGTGGAACCTGCGCACGCATGCATAACTCATCAATATTACATTTCTATAACCTGGACTAAATAAGGGAAACCGAATATGCCACAAGACAGTAACACTCACGTGTAGTTGTAAGGAAAGAGTATTGTATTTGTGTTCATTTATTTCCAACGATCGTAGCAAGTTGGCCTCGGTTTCCTTGGCACGATATTTAACCTCATTTGCATCGATGAGATATGTGTTAATGAACCCAATATCACCCACTTGTTTTTTCTTCATTTCTGATCTTCAATCTGCATAATATAGTGAGGATATTTATAAATACATGCAATGAAAGAGCTGAGTTATATAGAGATACTAATTAATGACAGAAGTAGTACTACTTACAGACAGTAGCAGGTGACCGTTGCTTTATCGAGGCCAATTGATTGAAAACTGATAGAACTCCTCAAATGGAATAGGCAACAGTTCAATTCCAAGGAGGTCATGCTCCTTTTAACACTCACATACAAAATATTCCTCCCTCGGACTCTTTGCAGGTTTTCATGTACCAATCATGCAATCTTCGCATCATCGTTGTTAGAGAGCTTTCATCTTTGACGAGAGGCTTCCCGTACTCGTATCTTTGTATCTGCACCTCCAAGAAATCAAATTGTACATCGTCGGGCAGGTAATCTTCAGGATTGCCATAACCGGGCACCATCCTCGGATCGACGATGTCACTAACAGGCACCTTGATCGGGGGGCACGATTGCTTCGCTTGTTCGCCGAGCTGGGCAATTTGTTTCCCAGCTCGTCATTCTTTCATCCTTTGATCACTGACAGTACTTCCCGATCTCTCCGCTTCGGCAAATGCCTTTCCAATAATGCGCTCATAGTTGCCTTTCGGCGGAGACTTGGGTGGTTTTGTCAGGGCAGCCAGAGTGCGCTTCGCTTTGACCGGATCTACCTTCTCCTCCGGAGGTGGATGTCTCTTTGCTTTCAACCCTTGAAACCAGTCATCCACTTCGGTCTGCACAATCTTCGCGTTTTCCTCCTCGCTCCTCTCGTGCGGTAACTTCTCCGAGTCTTGAGAGAAGGACCGAATCTATATCTCCTCCCGCCTTTGGCTATACTGCTAGACGCCGGCAGAGCAGACGGAGCGGATGTCTTCTTTCCTTGCTTACGAGGCGGAGGAGAAGGACTACGACGCGCGGAGCAGCCGGAGCGGCGGCGGGTCTCTTCCGCCCTTGCCGACGAGGCGGAGAAGGAGGAGGCTGGCTGCCGGGACGCGCCGGTGCAGGAGGAGAAGGAGACGGAGTGCCGCCACGCGCGGAGAAGGAGCCGGCCGAGTGCCCTGATCGTCACTCGCCGGAGGAGGAGGCGGTGGAGGAGGCGGAGTGCCCTGACTCGCGGGAGGAGGAGGAGGAGGCGGAGGCGTCCAGTTCGGAAGGTTGATGAGATCCTTCCGCCATAGGCATGGAGTCTTGAGCGAGAACCCAGCCGATACTCCCTTCACCGGTAGGGTGGTCAAGCCGAGCTCCTCAAATCCCTCCGTTATTTCATCGACCATCACCTTAGCATATCCTTCGGAATCGGCGGCGGTGAAAAGTTGAGTCGGGTTTAGTAGGATAAACAGAGCCAACAGCCGCCTTGACCTTCAAATTGCTCCATTGCGCCATAAGGTGGCAACTTTCAGCATCCGTGATAGCATCCACGGGATAGCTAGCAGGAGCCGTCAAGGCATGCTGCTCTGGCTGAAGCAGCTCGGTGGAAGCCACGCTGCTTCTCCGCTGAGATGGCGGGGTAGCTTCGGGGGAAGCTTCGGCAGGTCGTTTGTTGTGATCTGCTGCTTCTCGTTCCTCTTCTCGTTCCTCTTCTCGTTCCTCTTCTCGTTCCTCTAGCCCCATTACCCTTTCGTGCAGCGCCTGCATTAGGCTCTGCTCGGTTTCTTCCTCCTCTCATGGGTTTTGTAACCCCTGCGTCCGAAATCCAGCCTTCCACAAAGGGAGCTGGCGTGCCTCGTGTCCGTCCGAGGTGCTCAGGATTCCCGAGGGCCATTGTGAGCTCGTCCTTCTCCCTGTCTGGAACGAACTTCCCTTGCTGCGCTGCTTCGATATAATGCTTAAGCCTCTTGACTGGTATGTCCAATTGTTCGTCCGTCCAAATGCACTTCCCGTTATAGGGTCCAAGGATCCGCCGCCCCAAGAACCAAGTCCGCAACGGTCTGCCAGTTCATTGTCTCGGTTCGATCCCTTTATCAAGCAGATCATTCTCAGCCTTGGCCCACTTAGGCGGGCTATGAGGGAGCCACGACCCCGTGCGATGGTGAAGCTTCTTCTTCGCAACATTTCTCTTGTTTGTCGCTGACATCTTTTTACTCTTTTCCGATGTCTTGTAGGCCACAAATGCGGGCCATCATCTCGATCTTCTCATATTTGCCCGTGAATTCTGGTGTCTCATTTTTTTCGACATACGTATTGAGGTCTTTCTTCCAATTCCTGAATAGTTCTGCCATCTTCTTAAGAGCAAAAGACTTGATTAATGGCTCTATTACTGGCTTCTCCGGATCATCCTCTGGCGGTAGGGTAAAATTTGACTTCAGCTCAGTCCAAAGATCATTTTCTGCATATCATTGACACAAGACACCTCGGGGTCTTCGTTCTTAGGCTTATACCATTGGTGGATGTTGATCGGGATCTTGTCCCTAACCGAACCCCGCACCGAGCAACAAATGCCTTCTTTGTCCGGTAGGGTTCAATCGGTTGGCCGTCATACGATTTGTATGATCTCAAACTTTTCATCCGAGCTCAACTTTTCTTGGGCCTCGTCTCTTTACCGGTTGTGCTCGATCCGAGGGCTAGAAAAAGAACAAAGACGAGAGTTAATTAATATGTGTACATATATACCAAAACAAAGACGAGAGCTAGTCAAGACAGGCTTAACTAATATATATACCTGGCGGACTCGGTTTGGTGATCACGGAGCCGTCCTCACGGTCTACTTCTTCACCCTCTCCTTCTTGCACGGCATTGGGTCATCGGAGCCATGTAAATCATAGCCAGCTGCTTCTTCACCCTCTCCTTCCAGACCATCGTTGTCGACGTTGAGAAACATCATCGAGGAGACGGCATCACTTCCGTGTGCGATTATGTCCCTCAACAACGCTTCTTGTGCTTCGTCTCGGGGGGTGTCCATAGTTTCTACAAATATTTACAACATGGCAATTATTATTCAAACATGACAGATATGGATATATTAGTGCCAACGTAGAACTAGCTAGCTAATCACAATAAGGAATCATATTAGTGGCCTCGACGCTGCTTCTCTAGGGTTTGGGGTGGCCTCGACAACGCTTCAAGGGTTAGGGGGTGGCCTCGAGAACGCTTCAAGCTAGGAGGGGTGCGTAATATCGACCCCCCACGTGTTGAAGCTATCGGGAGGGGTCGGCGTTGAACAGTACATCTATGTCCCACAAGTGGCGTGGGCATCGACGCCCATGATGGGGTAGAGGGTCGTGGATCGCCGGCGGTGGAGGTCAAGGGTCGAAGATCGCCGAGGTCGGGAGGTTGCCTAGTGTCAAAGTTCAACAAAACCATGTCTTCATCATTAGGCGAAATAACAGTGCATGATGGTGCGAAGCTCTCCAAAGTTGTTTTGGAGCGGAGTCCCAGATAGGATAATTCACTTTTGGTACAAAGTTCAGCAAAAGGCAAATTATCCTATCCGGACTCCATTCCGAAACAACTTTGAGGACTTCGCACCATCATGCCATGGTTACTCCGCTAATGATGAAGCCATGGATTTCTTCAATACTTTGACACTATAGGAACCTCGACCCTGAAACCTTCGACCCTTGACCCTTAACGACCCTCGACCCTCTACCCTAGTTCCCGACCCTCGACCCTCGGCGATCCTCGACACCCTCGTTATATCGACAACGACGCAACATACATATAAATGGGAAAATAATGTTATCGGGGAGGGGGTATCGCTACCCCCCCTCGTGTCAAAGTTTCTTCTTTCTCCTCTATTCCTTTCTTTCTTCTTCTCCTCTTCTTTTTCTTCTTATCCCTCGAGAAAGGAAAATAAGGAAAAGGAAGAAAAGAGGAAGAAAAGAGGAAGAAGGAAGAAGGAAGAAGAAGAAGAAAAAAAAGAAGAAAAAAAAAGAGACAAGAAGAAAAGAATAGAGGAGAAGAAGAAAAATGAAAAAATTCTATTTTTCTTCTTCTCTCTATTCCTTTCTTCTTCTCCTCTTCTTTTTCTTCTTTTTCCTCTCATTGTTTTTCTTCTTCTTCTTCCTTCTTCCTTCGGATCCTAGAACACTCGAACTCTCGACCCTAGAACCCTCGAACCCTCGACCCTAGAACCCTCGAACCCTCAAACCCTTGTGCCTCGAAACCTCGACCGGCCTCGACGACCCTCGACCCTCAAAACATTGACCCTCGACCGGCCTCGACGACCCTCGACCCCTCTGTGACCCTCTCGACCCTCTAGCCTAGTTCCCGACCGTCGACCCCTCAGCGATCCTCGACACCCTCGTTCCCGATAAAAAGAAGAATAAGAAGAAGAAGAAGAAGAAGAAGAAGAAGAAGAAGAAGAAATGAGAAGAAGAAAAAAGAGAAGAAGAAGAAAGAAGAAGAAAAAAGAAGAAAAAAAAGAGAGGAGAAGAAGAAGGAATAGAGGAGAAGAAGAAAAATAGAATTTTTTTCTTCTTCTCCTCTATTCCTTCTTCTTCTCCTTTAATCTTCTACTTCCTCTTCTTATTTTTTCTCCTCTTCTTCTCCTTCTTCCTTCTTCCTCTTTATTCTTTTCCTTATTTTCCTTTTCCTCGGCGACCCTAACTCTAAACAGTACAACTTCCTCGGCGTCCCCGCCTCTCTCATGAACAAAATAAAATCTATGAATAAAAAAACATCATATTCTATGAACAAAAAACATCATATTCCATCCACATCGATCCATGCATACATCATATATATGATCATATCTATGAACAAAAAAATTCATATGATCATCTATGAACAAAAAACATCACATATATGCAGAAAAAAACATTTGATCAACACATATGCAAAAAGCATCATACATATATCCATACATCAATATATATACATGAACATTTATGAAAAAAGCATCACATCTCTGGAAAAAAAAATCATGGCGGCGGCGGGGGGCAGGCAGGTGCGGGGGCTCATCAGGGGGAGGCGACGGCGAGGTCGCGCGATGGGGGCGGCGGGGAGGCGGAGGCGACGGCGAGGTCGGGAGGCGGAGGCGACGGCGAGGTCGGGTTGGCAGGGGGCGACGGCGAGGTCGGCGAGGTCGGCGAGGTCGCGGAGGCAGGGCGGCGACGGCGAGGGCGCGGCGACGGCGAGGGCGCGCGACGGGCGGGACGGCGACGACGAGGCAGGGGCGACGCGTTGGGGCAGATGCGGTCTGCGGCGGCGATGGCGGGGCAGATGGCGGCGACGACGGGCGCGGCGACGGCGGCGACAACGGCGCGGCGACGGCGATGGTGACGACAGGCGTGGCGGCGGCGGCGGCGTCGGCGGCGTCGAGGCAACTGGCGGCGTCGGGGAGGGGAAAATGCGCGATTAATCTGAAATTTCCCAAGTGTTTTCTTATATAGCAAGGGCATTAGTCCCGGTTGGTGCCACGACCCGGGACTAATGCCCCCCTTTAGTCCCGGTTGGTGCCACCAACCGGGACCAAACCAAATTTCAGCAGCCCAAAGGCGGGAAGCGGCGACCTTTGTCCCGTTTGGTGGCACCAACCGGACTAAAGAAACAATTGTCACGGTTGGTGCCACCAACCGGGACCAATGCCCCCTTTAGTCCCGGTTGGTGCCACCAACCGGGATCAATGGCCTTGTGCTGCCCCGCGCCCAAAAGTTTAGTCCCACATCGCTAGCTGAAGGGCGCCGGCACTGGTTTATAAGCGCTGGTGTGCCTCCCCTTTCGAGCTCCTCTCTAATGCAGGCTTTCGGGCCTAAACTTGCTACTGCCTGTGGGCCTATTGGGCCTCTGCGGGCCTGAATCCTGGCCCATGTAGGGTTTCTAGTCGTATTCAGGCCGTGGGGGCCCAGTAGGTGGCACTTTTTTTTGCTTTATATTTTATTTCTTTTTGCTTTTAGTTTTAGAAAAAATATAAACTTTCTATTAGTTCCATTAGTTTTAAAATTTGAAAACACTTTTTTTGTTTTCTTTGTTGCTTTATTTATTTTATTTTGTTTCTACTTACAACAAAATACTTATTGTTGCTATTTTTATTTTTTCAAGTTTTTGTTTTGTTTTCTGCATTATTTATTTTCTTTTGGTTTTTGCTTTATTTTTAATTCTTTTTGCTTTTAGGTCAGCAAAATTATAAACTTTCTGTTAGTGCTTTTAGTTTTAGAAAAATATAAACTTTCTGTTTGTGCCATTAGTTTTAAAATTCAAAAACACTTTTTTTGTTTTCTTTGTTGCTTTATTTATTTTATTTTGTTTCTACTTACAACAAAATGCTTATTGTTTCTATTTTTATTTTTTTCAAGTTTTTTGTTTTGTTTTCTGCATTATTTATTTTCTTTTGGTTTTTGCTTTATTTTTAATTCTTTTTGCTTTTAGGCCAGCAAAATTATAAACTTTCTGTTAGTGCCATTTGTTTTAGAACAATTATAAACTTTCTATTTGTGCCATTTGTTTTATAAAATTTGAATTCTTTGAAATTTGTGTGAATCACAAGTTTGAGAGCTCAACAAGGCGTAGAGGGACGGGCTTATAAACGGTGTGGCGCCCTTGGTTGGCGAGGTTTTCAAATTCATAGTTTTCAAATGAACTCTGAAAAAGTTGGCATAGCATGTTCATGAACAAAGCGGACAATGGTATCATACTCGTGTGTTACAAAGTTGGCACGGTATCATCATAATAGTTGCGGAGAAAGTCTTCACTTTTTCTTCGCTTGTGTCGTTTGCTTATTGCGCCGTAACCATGGATAATCTTCATCGTTTATCAGGATGCTTGGGTCAGCCTTGACTTTGAAGGGGGGAATTTCATGAAAGTTTTCATACTCTTCAGACATGTCTGTCTTGCCCTCCACTCCTGGGATGTCCCTTTTCCTGAAAGAACTATGTGGCGCTTTGGCTCATTGTATGATGTATTCGCTTCCTTATCTTTTCTTTTCCTCGGTCTGGTAGACATGTCCTTCACATAGATAACCTGCCCACATCATTGGCTAGGACGAACGGTTCGTCGGTGTACCCAAGATTTTCAGATCCACTGTTGTCATTCTGCATCTTGTGGGTCTACCTGCACCCGCCTCTGACAGATTGACCCACTTGCACTTAAACAAAGGTACCTTAAAATCTACTCCATAGTCAAGTTCCCATATGTCTACTATGTAACCATAATATGTGTCATTTCCCTTGTCGGTTGCTGCATCAAAGCGGACACCGCTGTTTTGGTTGGTGCTCTTTTCATCTTGGTCAATCGTGTAAAATGTATTCCCATTTATCTCGTATCCTTTCCAAATCATTACAGTCGAAGATGGTCCCCTGGACAACAAGTACAACTCATCACAAACAGTGCTGTCACCTCTGAGACGTGTTTCCAACCAATTGCTGAAAGTCCTGATGTGTTCACATGTAATCCAGTCGTCGCACTACTCCGGGTGTTTGGAGCGCAGACTGTTCTTGTGTTCATCGACATACGGGGTCACCAAGGTAGAGTTCTGTAGAACTGTGTAGTGTGCTTGAGACCAAGAATATCCGTCCTGCATATTATTGACTCTCTTCCAAGCGTGCCTTTTCGGTCAGTCTCCCCTCATACCGCGATTTAGGGAGACCTATCTTATTAAGGCCAGGAATGAAGTCAACACAAAACCCGATGACATCCTCTGTTTGATGGCCCATGGAGATGCTTCCTTCGGCCTAGCACGGTTCTGAACCTATTTCTTTAGGACTCCATGAACCTCTCAAAGGGGTACATATTGTGTAGAAATACGGGCCCCGAATGACAATCTCGTCGACTAGATGAACTAGGGCGTGCGTCATGATATTGAAGAAGGATGGTGGGAACACCAGCTCGAAACCGACAAGACATTGCGCCACATCACTCCTTAGCGTTGCTACGATTTCTGGATCGATCACCTTCGAGATATTGCATTGAGGAATGCACATAGCTTCACAATGGCTAATCGGACGTTTTCGGTAGAAGCCCCTCAATGCAACCGGAAGCAGTTGCGTCATAATCACGTGGCAGTCATGAGACTTTAGGTTCGGAACTTTTCTCGGCATATTTATTATTCCCTTTATATTCGACGAGAAGCCAATCGGGACCTTCATATCGAGCAGGCATTGAAAGAATATTTCTTTCTCTTCTTCGTAAGAGCGTAGCTGGCGGGACCTTCATACTGCTTCGGAGGCATGCCCTCTTTTTCGTGTAAGCGTTGCAGGTCCTCTCGTGCCTCGGTGTATCTTTTGTCTTCCCATACACGCCCAAGAAGCCTAGCAGGTTCACGCAAAGGTTCTTCGTCACGTGCATCACGTTGATCAAGAGCGGACCTCTAGGTCTTTCCAGAGGGTAGGTCCCAAAATATAGATTTCTTCTTCCACATGGGTGCGTGATTCTCGGCGTCATTCGAACAGCTAGTCCGCCGACCCTTTCCAAAGATTACGTGTAAATCATTGACCATAGCAAATGCGTGATCACCGATGCGCATGGCGGGCTTCTTCCGGTGATCTGCCTCGCCTTTGAAATGCTTGCCTTTCTTTCGACATTGATGGTTGGTCGGAAGAAATCGGCGATGGCCTGTACACATTCTTCCTGCAGCTTCCGGTATATACTATCGGTGTCAAGTAAACAGTGCGTGCATGCGTGGTATCCCTTGTTTGCCTGTCCCGAAGGTTCTTGAGAGCGGGCCAATCGTTGATGGTCACGAACAGCAACGCCTTTAGGTCAAATTCCTCCTTTTGTGCTCATCCCACGTCGTACACGTTTCCATTCCACAGCTGTAAAAGTTCCTCCACTAATGGCCTTAGGTACACATCAATGTCGTTGCCGGGTTGCTTAGGGCCTTGGATGAGAACTGCATCATAATGAACTTCCGCTTCATGCACATCCAAGGAGGAAGGTTATACATACATAGAGTCACGGGCCAGGTGCTGTGATTGCTGCTCTGCTCCCGAAAGGATTAATGCCATCCGCGATTAAAGCAAACCATCGTTCCTTGGGTCCTTTGCAAACTCATCCCAGTACTTTCTCGATTTTTCTCCATGCGACCCGTCGTGGGTGCTCTCAACTTCCGTCTTTCTTACGGTCCTCACTGTGCCATCGCATCAACTTGGCATGCTCTCCGTTTCGAACAGACGTTTCAACCGTGGTATTATAGGAGCATACCACATCACCTTCGCAGAACCCTCTTCCCGGGAGGCTCGCCGTCAACATCACCGGGTCATCTCGTCGATCTTATACGCAATGCACCGCATACCGGGCATGCGTTCAGATCCTTGTAGGCACCACGGTAGAGGATGCAGTCATTAGGGCATGCATGTATCTTCTCCACCCCAATCCTAGAGGGCATACGACCTTCTTTGCTGCGTATGTACTGTCGGGCAATTCGTTATCCTTTGGAAGCTTCTTCTTCAATATTTTCAGTAGCTTCTCAAATCCTTTATCAGGCACAGCATTCTCTGCCTTCCACTGCAGAAATTCGAGTATGGTACCGAGCTTTGTGTTGCCATCTTCGCAATTGGGGTACAACCCTTTTTTGTGATCCTCTAACATGCGATCGAACTTCAGCTTCTCCTTTTGACTTTCGCATTGTGTCCTTGCATCGACAATGACCCGCGGAGATCATCATCATGGGGCACATCGTCTGGTTCCTCTTGATCTTCAGCAGCTTAGCCCGCAGCACCATCGTGCACATCGTCAGTGCATCTTGATGTTCAATAGCATCACCGTATTCAGGGGCACATAGTTGTCATCGTACTCTTCTTCCTCGCCGTCTTCCATCATAACCCCTATTTCTCCGTGCCTCGTCCAAACATTATAGTGTGGCATGAAACCCTTGTAAAGCAGGTGGGTGTGAAGGATTTTCCGGTCGAGTAAGACTTCGTATTCCCACATATAGGGCATGGACAACACATAAAACCATTCTGCTTGTTTGCCTCAGCCACTTGAGAAAAGCATGCACGCCCTTAATGTACTCGGAGGTGTGTCATCACCGTACATCCATTGCCGGTTCATCTGCGTGCATTATATATAATTAAGTGTGTCAAAATCATTCTGAACATCATGAATAGATAATTAAGTGACCAAATTAATAGAAGTTCATCATCACATAAAACCAAAGTACATACATAGTTCTCATCTAACAACATAAAGCTCTGCAGAGCATCTAAATTAATTAAACCATACATTGAAACTATGTAAAACATTTCAATGTGAAAACAAATCGATCATAATCGCAACCAAGGTAACAACTGATCCAACGGCATAATGATACCAAGCCTCGGTATGAATGGCATATTTTCTAATCTTTCTCATCTTCAAGCGCATTGCATCCATCTTGATCTTGTGATCATCGGCGACATCCGCAACATGCAACTCCAATATCATCTTCTCCTCCTCAAGTTTTTTATTTTTCCTTCAAGAAATTGTTTTCTTCTTCAAATAAATTTAACCTCTCGACAATAGGGTCGGTTGGAATTTCCGGTTCAACAACCTCCTAGATAAATAAAATCTATGTCACGTTGGTGGCATAATTTTCATAAACAATAAATGAACCAATAGTTATGAAAAGATAATATATACCACATCCGAATCATAGACAGGACGAGGGCCGATGGGGGCGGATACCAAAACCATCGCACTATATAAGATGCAATAATAAAAGTAAGAAAATAATACAAGTAAGAATATTTTTCCTTTCGAAAGAAGATAAGAACAAGAGGCTCACCACGGTGGTGCTTGGCGATGAGATCGGCGCTGGTGATCGACGGCGGTGAAGACGGGGACGGGGCGTGACGGCCGCTAAACCTAGACAAATATTGAGGAAAATGGAGGTTAGAGGTCGAGCTTGGAGAGGAGAAAGCTTAAGTAGTGTGGCTCGGGCATTCCATCGAACACCTTGTGTGCATAGGAGGTGAGCTAGAGCACCACCAAGCCCTCTCCCTCGGCGAGAAAAAAAGCAGAGCAGGTGCTCTGCTCTTGCGCGAGGGGCTATATATAGGCAGCACCATTAGCCCGGTTGGTGGCATGAGCCGGGACTAAAGGAAGCCTTTGGTCCCGGTTCATGTCACCACCGAGAACAAAAGTGGTGGGCCAGAGCCAGACCATTGGTCCCGTTCGTCCCACCAACCGGGACCAAAGGTCCGGATGAACCGGGACCAATAGCCCACGTGGCCCGGCCCGCCCCCTCGCTCCTTTAACCGGGCAAATAGCTCCATTGGTCCCGGTTCTGGATTGAACCGGGACTAATGGGCTAAACTGCCCTGGACGATAGCCCCTTTTTCTACTAGTGAAGCTAATTTCGAAATCTTATCCCAAATAGGTTTGACCTTGCTTCTACCCTTACCATTTGTGTATTCCAATTTCCTCCGGTGTCGTTTATTCCATTCCTTCAAATAAGAAAAAAAAACAGTGAATAATCCATTTTTTGTATCACTCCAAACAATAAAATCTAGCATATTATGCATAGGGAGAGGGATCACCAGGACTCGTCGAGCATCAATTAGCCTTAGTGTTTTTTTTTACCAAATCTTCATCCCAATCATTCATGACTGGATCAATAAGATAAGAGACTTACAATAGAAGGTTCCCTTCTCAAGGAGTAATAATTTTCCTATTCGCACAATTCAAAATCCAAGCATCTCTCCATATATCAATATTTAGTCCGTTTTCCCAACCGTGATATATGGCCATTTCTGAGAGAGTCTACCCCCGCCATGATATTTTGCCACATAAAGGAGGAGATCCTTTTTAAACTTGCATTCATCAAGAGGAACTACTTGGCTCTTAACATTATGGCACATGACGAATCAGGATTATCGAAGAGACACCAAGCTTGTTTGGCTAACAATCTCAGGTTAAAAAAATGTATATCTCTATAAACTATTCCTCCTTGGTCTTTTGGAACATACATCTTCCACCACGCCGTCCAATGCATCCTTTTCCGTTTGCCCTCGTCACCCCCCCCCTCCCCCAAATAGCGACATCGCGTCAATGATTCTTTGCAACAAAACAGAAATTTTGAAGACGGACGTGGCATAAGTTGGAATAGCTTCAACAATATATTTGAGCAGAATTTCCTTTCCTCCAGCAGACAACAGTTTTCTTTCCATCCAGTAATTTTCATAATACCTCGATCAATCAGGAACTGAAAACAATCACTTTTGTCCACCCCCACATTGGCAGACAAACCCAAATATTTGTCATTGAGTGCTTCGGTCATAATATTCAGGATAGTACAAATATGCACCTTATCTTCGACCTTCGTATTGGGGCCATAGGAAATGCTAGATTTTTCGACACTCCCCATTTGCCCTGATCAGGCTGCATAATAAGAACTTAGAACTGATCTCAAAGCTTCTACATTCATGGTATTGGCTCGCATAAGGCACAAAGAATTGTCGGCAAAGAGGAGATTGGAGACTGAAGGGGCTTTTACCGGCCGCCCATATTATTTCAGGTTCCCCTGTTTTTATGGAACCTCAAGGGCAGAGAGTTACTGCACTTTCTTATAGATAGGAAAAAAAGCAAAAATATAGAATGACCAAGTATATAAAGGAAACTAGGCCAAAACCCCACAACGCACACCATCTCCATGACAACCAAAGCAGATCGTCAACACCTAATGTGACCTCCACCCACGGTGACTGTGAGCAAGGACTTCTGCAAATGCCTTCAAAAAGGTAAGAATAAAGGCCAAAAGAACATCGTCTTCCCCAGCATCGACCCCCATCGAGCACAAAACTTCCGCACAGACGCACATGATCACCAACCAAACCCCGGGAAACAAGTCCGGCTCTATCAACAGGTACGACCACTACTCCCTAACTGATTGAACACAACTTAGTGTCGAGAGGAGTACTCTTCCACAATGACTGCAAGAAGGAAATGACGCCCTCCATCACACACTCATCCGAGCATCAAGCCTTCTATCTCTGGAATGACCGTGCTAATGGGTACACCATATGGCCGAGCGTCCTCCCTCTCTAGACGGTTGTTGTACAGCGAAGCAAGAGCTATTTGTTTGAACAACAGTGATTTCAAGGGACACGTTGGCCATTGCTCATGATTTTTTGCGGAGAGGTCCATATTTCTCAAGAATATTTCCATTTTGTAGATCCAAGATTATATATGAACCGAGGGTGAATACAGATGATTAGTCTAGAGCGAGCCTAGTGTACATATGCTTCCATTTTGAATAGAAAAATGTATCATCAGTGTTAGAGTTGTGTCGAATATAGTGTACAAGTTAGGTTACAGTTGGACTTGTAGTTGTATCGTGTTTACATAGGATGTGGAGTCGTGTCCTAGTAGGACACTTGTATACTAGGCCTCTCTTATATAGCGGGGGTAGACACACGATGTAACCTATGCCAACATAATAGCACAGGCGCGCAAGGGGGAGCCGGCGGCGTGTGCCGGCGCCCGGGTGGCCGGTGTGCGGTATTGTGGCGGTGTCACGGGGAGGAGCGCCCGTAATCAAGCCCCGGGGATGTAGCCATATCGGTGAACCTCGTTAACAAATCTCGGTGTCGTGCTCGTGTGATTGCTTGGTCCTCGGATGATCGACGATGTGCCTCGGATTTATTCTAACAAGTGGTATCATGAGCTAGGTTGTTTGAAGACTATGGATCGTTGATCTAGAGAAAGAAGAAGCGTCCACATAAATCTGCGGGAAGAGATTGTAATACAGGATGAATATCATCGGCGAGTTACAATCCAGACAGACCTGTCGTGTTGTGTTATCTTCGAGCAGTAATCAGATTGAGAAGCAGAGCCGTGGAGTCTTCGGCAAGCAACAGCAGATCGGAATCGGTCCTAGCGTACAGCGGTGGTGCAGAGCTGTTGCGTGGCACACGCACGTGCAGGCGAGGGCCGGATCATCCATCATGCTGGAGCGGCGTGCAGGCCGGCGCGGGTAGGCTAGCAGCTGAAGGGCGTGTGGCCCAAGTTGAGGGGCCGCAGGCAAGTGGGCTGCAACGCCAAGGCCCAAGGCGTGGTGGCAGTCAGCGATTTGTTTGAGCTTGGTGCGCTAGGACTACAGGCGGTTAAGCTTGAAGACAAGTGATTTGTTTGGGAAAAAAAATATGGCACAAGGACTTAGTCAGATCGTGATGCTACCATGAAAAAATAAATAAAAGGAAAGTAAAGTCCAGCTACAGACGTGTGATGAATCGGGTTTCATATATGTTGACAAGGGAAGGCTATGTGGACTTTGCCTTGGTTTTCTTTGTTGGTACACATATGTGTACAGATGGTGATGGTCATGATGACGGCTTGAGGAGTCTGGAAGGTGTCATGCAGTCGGGGAAGTTCGGCTGAGGTCAGACTTGGACGGTTTGACGGATCGACGCGAGTCGGTTGGTACAGAAGACGGTGGTGGGATCGGCGACGACGACATATGTGCGTGCTGTTGATGGTGACCGACTTCTGGGGCGTGGAAACACGTGTCGCATGCCCCGAGGGCTTGTGTGGCTTCAACAAGACTATGGCGCGGGATTGATTCAAAGTGGTGTATACACGGAGTTTGAAGTCGATGAGGCGTAGGGGTGGACTGATCATCTACCATGGAGTCATGTTGAAGGTGGAGCTGGAGTCTGGAAGACTTCACCCGGTGCTGGTTGAGGGGCTACGGCGTAAGTGCATAAAGAGTCGAAGCCTATTCAGCGGGAAAAAGCGAGGGACACATAATTCGGACTGGAGCCCAGTGGTCTGATGGAAGCGTGAAACTCGTCATCGGTCGGTGATGATCGGTGGTACTCTGCAGTGTGGGTTGAGTGGTGTGGTTTCGCGACCCTTGAGACTCGACCGGGACAGCGGAGGCTCGGCGCGGTAATAGCGGCGAGGCGGGCGGTACGCACGGGACATGGAGACAGGCCAGGGCTCTGGTGGTCATACATGTGGTGAGACAACTGCGAATTTGACTCGGGATGACTACAAGCAATGGTGAAATTCCTTCAAGTTTCAGACAGACGGTCAAGAAAGGAGCGGTGATGTTGAGTTGAGGTAACTCTTATGTGTGATACCCAATATGTGAGTTGTTCATTTTTCACGCAGATCAGTGATCAGTGTGTGATTGCGTTGGACGGATACTCTGGAAGTTGGGAGCACAAATTGAGTAACAAGGGACTTAATTTTTTGCTCGAGTGTTGACTGTGGTCAAGAAAAAGAAGGGACTACAAGTTGCAGGTGGAGTCATATGGAGTCTTTGGAGTAGCAGCGGTACTCATGGGATAAGCTCAAGTCCAATGTACATGGAAGTTTGACGCATGGACGAACTCAAGGTGGTGGAGAATATTCGCCAAGGTGGAGTTTGTTAGAGTTGTGTCGAATATAGTGTACAAGTTAGGTTACAGTTGGACTTGTAGTTGTATCGTGTTTACATAGGATGTGGAGTCGTGTCCTAGTAGGACACTTGTATCCTAGGCCTCTCTTATATAGCGGGGGTAGACACACGATGTAACCTATGCCAACATAATAGCACAGGCGCGCAAGGGGGAGCCGGTGGCGTGTGCCGGCGCCCGGGTGGCCGGTGTGCGGTATTGTGGCGGTGTCACGGGGAGGAGCACCCGTAATCAAGCCCCGGGGATGTAGCCATATCGGTGAACCTCGTTAACAAATCTCGATGTCGTGCTCGTGTGATTGCTTGGTCCTCGGATGATCGACGATGTGCCTCGAATTTATTCTAACAATCAGAAGTAAAGCCTATAGTTGCAACCAATAATGCACAATGCAATAAAGAGATATCGCGACATGATATCTAGGTGCGCAATGCAATCAATATAGATTTTTGTAGAGCAAATAGTTAGAATTTAAAAATGTGTCCATAGAAAATGCCCATGACTTAATATAAAAAGTAACGACCTGAGGAGTCATTCATTAGAATTTATGGCAAAATATGTGTTTAGATCAATAAATGTATGCCTAAACGGAAAAAACATGAATAAGAAATTAGAAAATCTATATATGACATATATGCACCCAATGGGAGGAATCAGATCATAGACTGCTTATACTATAAAGTGATGCCTATAGGAAAAAAAAGTTCATCTCCAAAGCGGACCTTCAAACCTCCACTATATGTCCGCATCACTTTTCACATCCAACGGGAAGGTATATATGCCTGTTTAGCAATCTGGACGTGCAGATTCAGGTATCCAAAAGACGAATGGGGGCCTTCCCAACCGTAGGTGCATGCCCCCCTCTTCTTTCTTCTCCTAACCGGACATTAAATCACAAATATCTCAGCAGATACATGGTTCCCAACTACTCTTTGTCCTCCCAACCGGATACTTTATGATTAGCATTGGATGACTTTTTACCGCATCATGTCCGTGGACCACGTCTAGACATAAAAATGACACAAACACGGGAAATATTTGGGGTCAACTTGGAAGATGCCCTAAATATACAAGTCGTTGCTTATACTCTACGTGGACCAATAGATAGACGTGTGTGCTGGTCTATACAGTGTGAAATATCAAAGTGTTTGCCATCAATGTATGGATGCGCATCCGAGTGTGTTTCACGTGGTGACTACAAAATGAAGTTGATATGTTGCCATCTCGGACATGGCTGGAGTTATGATGAAAAGACAAAGACGCTTGTAGCTAGGTCGATTGCTGTGACCAGTGTGGTGGCACACATGCCATGCATGAACATCCTTACATGGGGAGCAGGTAAACTATTGTTCGTGTCCGTTTGTTATATTCGGCGGGAACATACTAGAAAAAGCCGATTATTATAATATAGCGTTTGGGTACGTGTTTGTTTTCGCAACCCGCTACTCTTATCAGGCCACACAATAAACTATACTTCATGAGCGATAGTAGAAAATGTTCACAAATCCCCTAAAAAAATACGAGAGCGGCGATAGAGCGGACGAGCTCGCCTGCTCTCGCTAGGTGTACTAATGAGACAAAAACACGTCGGTTTGTATATTAAATGCGATGTAGTTAAATTGCACCATGCCGTGGCTGACGGTGGATAACGTTTGGCGACCATGCAGCCCGTCACACAAACGGCGGTTTCATAACTGATAAGCATCCATGACTTCATGGGTCCACTTCCATCCCCCACCTCCCACCTCTCCGACACTTTAGTAAAAAAATCTATCTCTTGAGCCGCCGCACGAGGCGAGCAACTCAGAGCTATGGCTATGGCGGAGGCGGGAGGCGATGGGTCACTCCGGATCCGCCACAGCCCCGCGGAGGTGAGGCCACGTCGCCCGGATCCGCCGTCACCGAAGCAGGGCAGCCACACGCCGTGCCGCCGGGATCTGCCGCCTCCAGACGACCAGCATGAAGTAGGCCGACGGCTCCCGAGAAGGAGGCCGCCGCCGCCGCCGCGGCTCCAGCCGGGAGCGACGGAGAGGTGCTAGCCAGGGAGGGGGGGGAGGCTGCTGGTGGCGGTGCTAGATTACTCCCGGGTCGCTCGCTCGGGAGCGACACGAGAAGGGAGTCGGAGGCAAGCCCATACAACTTAAACTTGCACATACAAGTCATGATATCACAGGATACCAGATGGTATGAGCTGGTGTTGTTGTCTTCAGTACATCGTTTTTTTTGTCATGATGAAAGACTGATACAAGGTTTATTTTTGCAGTTTTTTGTTCCTGTCATTCTAGATCATGGATGGGCTGCATACATGTGGGATATGCTGAAGGAGATTCATGTTCTGGACTCATTGTGCGCTCAAGTTGTTGGAGGAGTGCGGCGGCATATGATCCGCCATGAGGATGTCTCACAGATTCACTCGACATTATTCAGCTGCCTACAGTGAGTTCTTTGCGAAATGGCATTGTCCAGCTGATAGATGGAAGGGTAGATTCCCCAAGATAATGTTAATCATGAGCTAGATGATGGCCCAACTACACTCAAATTCAGATAAACATCAAGAACAGGAAGGAAGTTGAGGAACTTTGCTCAGGGTTTGTAGCACTCAAAGACGAACAGGTTGAGCAAGCCGGGTCACGACGGCTGGGGTTTAACCCTATTACAGTTCTAGATGCCTCTACCGATATCCAAATCATGGCTTTATAGCCATTACAAAACAGAAAGTAATCTGAAAGGTAAAAAGAGAACAGGTGAAGTTGCTGGACGATCAACAGCGACCCTTGACGCGACGGCTGCCGTCCGATGGAAGATCAATCTCTCTCAGCAGCTTCCTCTAGCGCGAAGCAGTAGAGGAGGCCAACGTCGTTGGATGTGAATCGGACGGTGGAGTTTGAATCAACAGCTGAAGCGATAACCTGCAGTTAACTGAAGATGGGCTGTTGTCGATCTTCAGATAAGGGGCCTGACAGATAAAACGCGATGTTTTCACTACGTAAATGGACATTTTTATCTCACACCTGTGTACTCATAAGTTTTACTTCTGGAGACCTGACGAAGATTCAAATGTTGTCTTGCCCTTTTTTGCAGTGACGAGTCTGGGATGTGTATGCTTCATGCAATCAGGCAGTACGATGGAGATAAGATGATGTGGCCATTGACGAAAGGTTCATAGTCTGTTTGACTTTCTTACTTCTTTCATAAATTTGTCGGATGAGAACTTTCGCAGCCAGAGCTTGCATGTTGTTTTGGCTCTGAAATCTGCAGAAAAACTTGGCCACTTTTCGGCAAACAGCTGTTTTCGAGGTATTTCGTTTGCATGACGAGCACAGAAATTGTGTCTGGCAATTTGTTACGGGCTGCTCTAGAAGACCATGAGGAATGAGTGTTATCGCCAATGCTTAAGTAGTGTGCAAATTGTTCATCACCTTGTGAGGGTTTGGATGATATGTTTAGTGAGCTAAACGGTCTTATATTCTTTTATGGAGGGAGTACTTTTTGTTAGGATGGAACTAGTAAGTACGTGGATCTTCTAAATGACTTGTTAGCTATATTGTGTATGAAGAGCAATGCACTCGAATGCTGATCGACGAACCTCTTTTTTTTCTGATCATTTATTTATGAAAACCTTTTGATCGGTACAAGGTTTTGATTCAGCCAGTTCCGTATATGTATGTGAATCTGTGATCTCAGAGATCTCATGCATATTTGACAAACTTGGCGCGGCTGTATTTTACTACTCTCTCTGTAAAGTAATATAGAATAAAGAAAAAACAGATTTTTTGGATTTTGTCATCAACTTTTTGTTTTTACCCCAGGTGATAGTTGTTGGGGAACGTAGTAATTTCAAAAAATTTCCTACGAACACGCAAGACCATTGTGATGGCATAGCAACGAGAGGGGAGAGTGTCCGTCCACGTACCCTCGTAGACCGAAAGTGGAAGCGTTATAACAACGCGGTTGATGTAGTCGTACGTCTTCACGATCCGACCGATCGAAGTACCGAACGTACGGCACCTCCGAGTTCTGCACACGTTCAGTGGATGACGATCCCGGACTCGATCCAGCAAAGTGTCGGGATGAGTTCCACGGACGACGGCGTGGTGGCGATGTTGATGCTCCACCGACGCGGGGGCTTCGCCTAAGCTCCGCGACGATATGACTTCTCCGGCGAGGCTTCGCCTAAGCTCTCTGACGATATGACCGAAGTGGAATATGGTGGAAGGGGGCACCGCACACGGCTAAGGAACGATCCGTAGATCAACTTGTGTGTCATGGGGTGCCCCCTACGCCCGTATATAAAGGAGCCAAAGGGGAGGGGGCTGGCCGGCCAGAGGGGCGGCGAGGAGTCCTACTCCTCCGGGAGTAGGATTCCCCTCAATCCTAGTTGGATTAGGATTCCGGAGGAAGAGAGAGAGGGGGGCCGGCCCACCTTTCCTAGTCCTATTAGGACTAGGGAAAGGGGGGGGGGCGCGGCCACCTAGGGCTGGCCCTTTCTCCTTTCCACCAAGGCCCACTATGGCCCATGTAGCTCCCGGGGGGTTCCGGTAACCTCCCGGTACTCCGGTAAATTCCCGATTTCACTCGGAACACTTCCGATGTCCAAATGTAGGCTTCCAATATATCAATCTTTATGTCTCTACCATTTCAAGACTCCTCGTCATGTCCGTGATCACATCCGGACTCGAACAACCTTCGTGCATCAATACTTATAAACTCATAATGAATCATCATCAAACGTTAAGCGTGCGGACCCTACGGGTTCGAGAACTATGTAGACATGACCTAGAACCATTCTCGGTCAATAACCAATAGCGGAACCTGGATGCCCATATTGGTTCTTACATATTCTACGAAGATCTTTATCGGTCAAACCGCATAACGACATCGTTGTTCCCTTTGTCATCGGTATGTTACTTACCCGAGATTTGATCGTCGGTATCCAATACCTAGTTCAATCTCGTTACGGTAAGTCTCTTTACTCGTTCCGTAATACATCATCTCACAACTAACTCATTAGTTGTAATGCTTGCAAGGCTTAAGTGATGTGTATTACCGAGAAGGCCTAGAGATACCTCTCCGACAATCGGAGTGACAAAACCTAATCTCAAATACGCCAACCCAACAAGTACCTTTGGAGACACCTGTAGTACTCCTTTATAATCACCCGATTACGTTGTGACGTTTGGTAGTACCAAAGTGTTCCTCCGGTAAACGGAGTTGCATAATCTCATTGTTACAGAACATGTATGGGTCATGAAGAAAGCATTAGCAACATACTAAGCGATCAAGTGCTAAGCTAACGGAATGGGTCATGTCAATCAGATCATTCTCCTAATGATGTGATCCCGTTAATCAAATGACAACTCATGTCTATGGTTAGGAAACATAACCATCTTTGATTAACGAGCTAGTCAAGTAGAGGCATACTAGTGACACTCTGTTTGTCTATGTATTCACACATGTATTATGTTTCCGGTTAATACAATTCTAGCATGAATAATAAACATTTATCATGATATAAGGAAATAAATAATAACTTTATTATTGCCTCTAGGGCATATTTCCTTCAGTAGTAGCTAATTAAGACCAGTATGCTCGCCGAATTTTTCGGCAATCGTTTGGCAAAGACTGAGCGGCCATGAGAGAGCGATAGGTGGAGTAAAATGCAGTTGGTGGCCGATCCCAGCCCGTCTACAACCCACAATGGGCGTTACATGCCGTTTGCAACATCGGCACGACGTCGGCTCCTCCAGTCCACAATAGGCATTAAATGAGGCAATGTAAATGTCAAGCAATACAGCGTACGTCTCATATCCTAGAACGAGTGGACGGCTCCTGATAACGTGACCACGCGAGCTCGCCCACGCCAATGAGTTTTGGCATACTCTCTCCATATCACAAATAAGTAACACTTCGGACATGCCTTGGAACTTCGGAGAGTGGTCGATGGTAAAAATGTTAACATTTGGAGAGATAACTGGCTCCCAAGAATTTCGGGACTAAAAATTATAGCTAAAAAGCATCGACTAGACTAAAGTGGGTGTCGGAATTATTCATGAGCGGGACGAGAAGATGGGATGAAAATTTGATTAGGCATTCATTCTTTCATCATGATGCTGAAGAGATCCTAAACTTACGCATTCAGTCTGTGGGAGAAGGTGATCTAGTTGCTTGGCACTATGAGAAAAGTGGTATGTTCTCTGTGAAAAGTGCGTACAAACTGCGAAAGTGATCTTCTGTGCTCGAGCACAGGTGGTCTCGGTATCCCAGCCACCGGCAATCCTCGTGATCGACAACCCACTAGGTATTGGCCCAGGTATTATCCCCGTATTCCCTGCGGTGAACAGTTGTAAGGGCCCATGTCTGTCATTGCCGGCTCGTTACGGCGTGACCTACGTGGGCCATGGATCAGATGCGCACTAACAGACTGGGCCGGAAGGGCGCAGATTCTGGACTAACGCCGGGTGTGCCCATTTATTACTGCTCGTCCTGATTCAAGCCTCATAATCTCGCTGCCTTCCTCCGCTTTCTCCTTCTTCAATCTCTTCTCATCCCGCACACTGGTCCGATGTCCGCCTCCGCGTCGACTGGATTCGACGATGAGATGCTGCCGCTCATCCCATGCCCTGACTGCGGCGGCCAGCTGATCACCTGGATTGCGCGGGGCGGTGAGAACGCCGGCGACCGCCACTACAAGTGCGCCAAGAAAACTGTGAGAGTTTCTTATAGCAGATTAATTTATGGTCATTTTTTCTCGTCTCCTTGTACTCATGGGCCAGAGATCTCGATTTTTTTTGGGCAGGCTGGTCTCTGCGAATACATCAGATCCAACAGGACGTACCGTCCTGATCTGAATCGCCATTTCGGAGTGCAGCACTACGCTTCTTCCTCCCCTAGTCGTCAGGCAATGCAGCTCCGAAACAGGATTCGTTCCCAGCAGGCAGTTGGGGCGGGCACAGCTGGGCTTGCCGAGGCGCAGAGCGAGGCGTTGCAGATGGATAACAATCGTCCGGCGCCGGCGCGGTTCGCCAATCACCCCCCTTGCTGCATGGAGATGGCGCGGCTTGCTGTTGTATTGGTGGCGGCGAACCTGATCGCAACTCTGTTCGGGATTGGGATGCTGTTCCTCTTCCTCGGCCGCCTAGCTCGCTAGAAGCTTCGATCCTCCGTGCTCTTCACCTGGTCTGTAGGCTTGTTTTATCGCTAGCTTGATGGTTTGACCAGTCAAAATACCATGGCCGTGTATTAGTTAAGTCTTGTACTCCCCTCTTAGTATTGGTAAAACGTACTGGTCTATGCCTCGTTTGCTGTAATGGGAAGTTGTAATGGATCTCATTTTGTGTCTGTCAATGTTAATGAAGGCTTCTATGGTTAATTAAAGTTTTGATGGTCTCGCGTGACAGTACAGATAATAGCTTGCTTTGTTCACTCACGGACTGATGGAATCACCAGCAGTCAACCAGTCTATGCGGCAGCAACTTTTTTGTTTGTTTTTTTCCGATCGTTTGCATGCACCATCGGCATCGCCTGTACACGCGTCATCACTAGGTTTTTATTATTTTTTATTCCGGACGAGCTCCCAAGCCCCGAGCAGTACCAAGACGCCGCTGCCTCTCCCACCCTCCTCTTCTTCGTCTTATCCGCTCAGACCACGGCGTCCCTCTCGTCTCACTCGCGCAGCTCTTGGCCGGTCGCCGTTCGTGAACAGGAGGCTCGGCGCCGCGACCGCGTCGTGGCAAGGAGGACAGATCTGCATCTGCTCATCCCCACAAGGTAAGTTCTTCGTGCGCCCTAGCTGATCCCCGGCATTATTGCATCTGTTCTACTGCCCAGCCCACTTAGTCCTACGGACCATTTTAGCTGATTCGCCACCCATGAATGCGGAGACCACTGAGCATCGCACGGACCACCCAGATATATCTAGATTTACAGGGGAATCATAGGGGGCAATGGAGTTTACAATTTCCACATTTCCATAGTAAATTTGGTGTATTTCGTCAGATGCCAATTAGTAGCGCCCACCTTTCAGAACCTTGATCTAATTTGTCACACTGGAAGCTCACGCATGAGGTTTGCATTTTTATGCAGGCCAGATGTCTGATGTTGGTAGCAGCCTTGCTGGTGCAGCCGGAGGTGGAGAAGATGGCAGGGGAATATCTGATGGGTCTGAAGTTCAGATACAGGACCAGCAACCAGTCCCCCCACCTGTGCCAACATCTCGTATATCTGTCAAACATGCAGTTGAAGTCATTCAAACGTTTGATGAGTACAAGAGGTGGTTGGTACAAGAAATCAGTTTTGGTGGAATGTTGAAGTTGCCCATGCTGCACAAGCTTAATCTCAAATTCAGTGCATGGACAATGAGCAAGGTCAGTGTATCTCAGCGCGCAATTATATTGTCTGAGTCAAAGAAGCTGAAGTTCTGGCCGGAGGATGTGCACAAAGTTTTTGGGATACCTTGCGGTCACCGCTCTATCCGGGGGCGTGATGGTCACATAACGCCTGATGCAATTCAATTCATCAAGAAGACTCTCGGGATGGACAAAAAAGGTGTTCATAGCCTGCGAGCTGCGGAGGAGTTCCTACTAAGAGATGTATCCGAGACATCTAGCAAGCTTGAGAAGGATTGTTTTCAAATTGCTTTCGTCATTTTCGTCATGGGACACGTGCTTGCGCCAACCACAAAGCATGATTATGCAACCATTGATTTTTGGGGTGCCCTTGCAAACACCGAAACAATATCACAGTTCAATTGGTGTGAGTACGTGCTTCAGTGCTTGCTAGAAGCTGTTAGACGTCTCAAGAAGGACATGCTTTCAAACAATCCAGGCACTAACCTTGTTGGTTGTCACCTTTTTCTTCAGGTCAGCAGGCATCTTCATGTTTTACATGTAATATCTGTTGTCCTGCTTCATGGGGTCTAACCTTTTCTGCTCTGATTTTTGATCAGGTGTTCTTCCTGGACAATATTGACTTAGGCATTTTCAATAAGAAGCATAATGTGCTCCCCCGTATAAGTGATTTTGATCAGGACAGCATTAGGAACATGATCACAATGTCCACTGACATTGGGAAGAACCCCACATCACATTCAAACAACAAGGTTTCATTACTCTCTGGGTTAATCACACTGTATCTTTGTATGATGCAACCATTTTCTCACATTAGTCTCACTCTTGTCTAATGCAGCTACGTGCGGCAGAAGATGTTTGCTATGCCTGGCAGAAGTATCCTCAGGACCAACCCAACACCCTTCTTGCAGGCACCAACAGTGCTGGCAACAGCGCATCCGCTGCATGTGGTGCACATCAGTTCTCCGGGACTGACAATGCAACAGTGACACCTGCGCACAATGTATTAGACGTGCGAACACCAATTCGCATGCTTGGGCCCATTGATTTCACACAATACCTCCGCACACGCTACCCCAACTTGGTACGGTATCAGCATTTCCTCGCATGTAGGCACATCCTGTTCAATTTTTTTGCAGACCACAAGCATGCATAACTCATCACAATCTACTCCCATTTTTTGCAGGCGTCGGATGAGATCACTGTACTGCTCAATGAACAGAATGCCCGGGTTCAGCGTCACATAAATACAGCTCGTGCAAACGCTCAATTGGACATGTTTAAATTTGCAGATAAACTTTTCAACGCACTTTCCAAGAGGTGCCTGTGTTGTTCGATTAGAGGTTTTTCTGATTGTCCAGCACGAGCAATCCCAGAACCACAAGGCAAGACTCTTTGCACTTTTCATCAAGTAATGTGCTTACGTAGGTTTCCCATATTAATCTTTAATGCACCACCTATGTCAGCTACGACGGCCACGACACCTGCTCGGCCCAACATACCCGGTGTCAGGCTGGACATGTCTGCATGTGAAGGTCAGTCTGTCTTCATGGTTCCCCTGTGTGTATTTTCAGCGACATCTTCCCGCATTTCTCACCGGACTGCCCCGCTTTGCATGTAGGTGATAGCTCTACCTCCAAGAGAATTCGTTGCGGGGCTACGCCTGATCCCCCGCGCAAGCGCCACTGCTCTGAAGGGGAATCTCCCGCGGATATCAAAATGTTGATTGTTCGGTTTGCCCAGTTCACCTTGCGAGCAATCAGCGAACTATTCATCGACCTGCCCAATGATGGTAGTACTACAGTTTTCGGTGAGCGGCGGGAAGAGCTACCCGGGCGCAAGTATGTTCACCACCCTGGTTTCCAAACTGATCCTTGGGGCAGGGGTGTCGTCCCGCCACCCCCATGCAATGACATATCTGAACTTATTCTTCAGTTTTTCGCATCGTCATCCGTGCAAGAACTATCGAGGTCAGTGTCCATGCGCAAAACCTCCTGCCTGAGCATACACGACTTTTATTGCACCTCAGCATGTACTAATTATCTTGCCTTTATCAGGAATTTCCTGGTTCATGAGATGCCGAGGTTTGCACGCGTCACTGGAGTAGCACTGAAAGAACAACTAGGGGGGGAGACCCTCATTGATCACGAGTTGATGTCTGTAATCCTTCGCCGTTATTCTCAGATCGACCAGCAATATGATCCAGAATGCCCATATCTTACCTGGCGTCATCCTATCGAGCCAGATTTCCCGGTAAGGATGCAAGTCTAAGACATATATCCATTTAATTATATTAGACAAGATGGTATGCCATGGGACAATTTTTTCATTTCGGAAACCATGCTTGTGCATTCTGTGGCAGACGCTTGTCCTGGCAGAGTACGATTTCCTCCACACCGTGTCGATCCAGAACCAGCTTGTTGCTGATTCGCTTAAGTATGATCTCACTTCAGTGGAGCTGGTATGTAATCCAGTCCAGCTATCATGCCTACACCCAAATGCCCCGACTCATCAAATCTGACATCATTGTTTTTCTGCTTACAGTTTTACACACCTGTACCACGGCCAGAGGGCTGGATGGCTGTTTTCTTCAACATGCTGACTAGGGTCATCTGGGTGATTGACCCCCTGTACCACAACAAGTTAGCCTGCCCACCCACGGGGCAGCGCGACGAGATTATAGCATGGAAGCTGCATGATGCATTGTTCACTTGTCTTAATGAATTCTATGCTGGATGGCCAACTAGCAAGGATAATTGGACTCTCAAGTTCCCTTCCATGACCGACTGCATTTTCTCCCGGTAATACAAGCTCAAACTTTTTTTTATAGTTTTACGGTCCATACTGAAGACTGCTTTCTCATTCGACCCCCCCCCCCAAACCTTTGAAATGTGATGCAGTGCCGACACGGGCGGGTGCGTCATCCATGTGGCAAGGCACTTTGACGCTCACAAGCTGAAGATGCCACTCACCAAGGTACACACATTTTCAATCTATGACTCCCCTGTTTTCGCACATTATCTCTGCTAGCTCACTAGTGCAAACCATTCGCCAATGCACAGTATAATGTGTCCAAAACGAAACGGGATGCCCTGCATGAATGCCTGAAGCTCCAGGGAAACTTCTCTTCCCTCGCCCATGATGCGTTCTGGAAGGTCCTAGCTCCTTCAGATTCTGCATTTGACTAATAGAGAGTTATGTCGAATGCGTTGCCTGCTTTTTGTCATGTTGCATGGTTTCTCCAGTAGATTACAAAGTTATGTTCGTAGCATGGGGTTCTGTATGCTGGCCGCGCGAGCATGTATGTGAGCTTCAATTCAAATCCCCCAGCAGTTGTCACCTATCATATATCAATCATGTCAGATGTGTGTACCCTGGATCTATGTTCGGTCATATATCAATCATCCGACCAACTATCATTATTTGGCCTTGCTTGTTCGTTTGCAAAGTTCATCTTTCTTTTCTCTGCCCCGCCGTGATAGCCTGGTCTATTTCCAAGGGTCCACAACAAATATGAACATGGTCATTGCGTTCATTCAAAACTAAAGTCATTTCCAACTCAACAATAGATAAATCCCACCAACCAATCGGTCTCATGCTGCTGCAATGAATAGCTGCCGAATTCGTGGTCCTAGTTGTTGTACTGTGTGTACCTTGGAGCCAACTATCATTATTTCGCCTTGCTTGTTCGTTTGCAAAGTTCATCTTTCTTTTTTCTGCCCTGCTGTGCGAGCCTGGTTTTGTTTCCAAGGGATCCACAACGAATGTGAACATTGGCATTGTGTTCATCCAGTACTAAAGTCATCTAATCCTACTAAATTAAAATAAATTCATTCCCAACTCAACAACAGATAAATCCCACCAACCAATCGGGCTCATGCTGTTGCAATGAATAGCTGCCGAATTCGTGGTCCTAGCTGTTGTATTGTGTGTACCTTGGAGCCATGTTTGCACATATATATCAATATATGAACCAATTTATCATTTCTAGCCGAACGAGCCTGTTTTCTTAACAAGGATCGACAATTAATTTATGAAACAAGCCTTGTTCCCGTCCAAAGATTTCATGCGCGTACAAAGTGAAAATTAACTCATCCCCAAATCAACATCGGATGAACCCTCCCAACTATCCGTTGATATGCCTTTGCAATGAACACCTCCCAAATTCGTGGTACAAGCACAGAGTATATCATCCGTGGTCTAAATCTATCATTCTGTGAGGATAGGTTACTACAAAATCTATCAGACCATCCTTCACAAGATGACACGATCTTCGCATACCAAAATTTTCAGTCGATATGTGGTCTATGTCGACTGAATTCACCGACGCATGCATTTTTTGTCTGACAAACCATGCATCCAGCAAATAAACCAAACAAACATCGGTCCGAACAAACGAAAGTTCTACATATAAGGTTCTTAATTCAGCCTGATCCCAAACTTAAACTTGTCTACTTCACGCGCCCATAATTAGGAAGGGCTTTAATTTGAAACACAGGGGGGACCACTACCACACCAGGGGGATGGCAGCTAACATTCCCACCACGTCGCGCAAACTTTTTAGCAAACCCAAAAGTGATGGAACCACTACCACACCGGTTGAAGTACTTTGGGATGGTAGCTAATGTTCCCTGTCCAGGATGTACTACTTAATGGAACTGGTGAATCCACACGTCTTTGCAATCTGCTTTGTTTCCTCTCCTCAGAATGGCACCACCTCCAGCATAAAATCAGGTAGCTCTGCTCTGTTTCCCCTCATTGAAATGACCTCGTAAGCAATCATCTGGCGGAAGTAGTTTAGGCGATTCTGAAAATTGACAGCAGTTATCTACATCAGCAGGTGCCTCCTACAAATATGGAGCATCATGAGCACTGCACGTACCGGTGTGAGAGGATTGTAGATGTACAGGCCCGTGAACTCCCTGATGTAGTTCACCACATGCAGGTGGCTGTCATGGCTGCACAAATTTCAGTCGAATTAGTTCACAATCTTGTTTTAACAACATCTGCTGAGTAGGTTTGCAATTATCAGAGAAGGGCACGAACATTTCGCTGTTGGGGTGCATCCCTACATTGTAGTTCACCCTCCACCCTCGAGCTGGCACATACCAGCCCGCAATGTTTTCATGAATGCATCGACGTAGCCCCTCGATGATGTGGTTTGCATTATCTTCGTGCTTCAGTTTCATGGCGTCCTCTCCATTTGAGGTCTCGCATGGGTCCATAACAAGTAGTGTCTTCTCGTCGAAATCAACAACATAGAGAGACCACGAATTCTGGTATGGCACTGGAAGCATCAGCTGAAAATGATCACCGTAGTCAGCGCTCCGATTCAGGGCAGACCATGAATATAGTACAATGTAAGCAGGAATAATCGCTTACCTTCTTGGTCCACTGAAGCCTATATCCAAGCGCCTCAAAGCTCATCATTGTATTCATGAATTCAAAATCAAGAGTGTATGAGTTGTACATCAAGGCAAGCTGCATCCACACATTTCCAGTTAGTGGCTCATACATGTTACTCAAGAGGCAGAAGCGCAAAAATCATGGCAACTACTCACCACAAAGCGCACATCAAACACATGGCGCCACCTGATCTGCCATGAACCGTACATGCGCCCTTCCTTGTAAGTGATCATTCTGCTCAAGCAAACCCATCCAGTAACTGTTAGCCTTCCATTCGGCCCAAATTCTTTCCGAAAATCATCACCACACATCACAACTAGGTACGGGACAAGGTGTTTGAACCATTTCCTGCAAAATGAGATCAGCAAGTGGTAAGTACAAGCAATCCATCTCGGATGCAGCCTATTCTAATGTCTTTGCTTTCGAACTTACTTGTCGAGCTCCCCTCTCGTGCATGTCAGCATTTTGTCGTAGAAGTACACCACATTCCTCGCTGTCGGCTCTTCATGCTTCAGTCCAGCTTTTCCTGGGAATTTGTCTCCCATTTCATTCTTCACAAATGTCCTAACCATACCAACTTGCAGTCTTACAGCTCCCGAGCCTCCCAGAATAGGCTCAGCGCCCTGATCGCTGGCTGCATCAGCTGAAACTCCCGTCCGACAAAGTTGTTATGCTTCTATGTTGACAACGTCAGTTTTGAATGCATAACTCCGTAACTTATACCTTCACGGACATGTTGCTCGCCCCCTGCCGATGCAGACCCCGGCACGCGGTTAGCTGCTGCTGATGACCCTCCAGGTGCACTAACTGTATGACATGATTAGCCGGTCAGGTCACGCAAAGCCATGCTGCTAATGGTAGGCATTTGATATCTTACTTGTTATTCCAGGGAACACATAGTCCCCTGTTTGCTGACCAGTGATGACCCCAACTCCATAGCCTGCGCCCCCGGCTGTATCATCAGGAGGCATATGTACCTCACCTGTTTTTTTTTTTGGAACAATCAATCATGTTAGACTTTACATTTTACACTGTACAGTGCGCCACGCACTTATATGATCCACATTTTGTTTTACCGTGTAGTCCATCTAGGGGGATGCTCTGCTCTGCGGCTCCTCCTTCTTGGTCGTTTTCCATCGCTCCTGCATCACTGTCGGAGCTTTCTGATGAAGATGACCCACTCCCGGAAGGTGTTTTCCGTTTCCTATTGCGACAGTTCTTGCTCCCACGGTGCACACATCTTTTATGTCGATGCCTTGCTGGAGGCACAGGCCGAATTACTGGCTGTTCCGGAGTAGAGCTCACACACAGCACACCTGGTTTTGACATCACAAAATGTTGCTTCTGTTAGGAGCAGTACCTAACGAAACAACAGAATGGGTTTACAACTATGTACGATAGCATTATGTACCGTTGATCTCAGCCTGGAACTTGAGACAATCTGGCACCATATCAGCATTGCTTGGCGTTGCCCTCATCAGGTCATCTGGAACAAGGTTTTTCCATAACGCGAACATGAATGCTCCTATTAGTTCTACGCAAATATCATCTTACAACAAAATTATATCACTGCTTTTCCATTTATACCTATTTCTGCCTCGATAGTTTCCATGGGGCAGTTGCCTGCTTGTGCATCTGTAACCGCATTATAAGCTCTAATTAGTCAACATAAGACGAAGCATTTGGAATGCTCTTTATGACAACTTCAGAAATCTATCAAATTATACCTCCAGTGTCATGCCCTAAGGCAACAGCAGTACAATGTTCCGTGTTCTGCCTTGCCACAACACGGCTTTCCGGTGATGAACTGACAACTCGGACATCTTACATGGTGGAATTTCACAAAAAAATTGTATATGTCAGTACCACTATTATATTCACAGGTGCCATCTAATTGATGGGAGTTGTGTTCATCACTTACTGTTGATCTCAGTTTCAAACTTTAGACATGTGTTAGCCCCCCCGTGATCAACTCCTTCATCCCTAGCGTTCGCATCTACATTACCGCATCAGTACTGTCAAATTCCATGTAAAATATTTCTCGCTGTGATCAACGTTTACCCATATATAGCACCGACACTAACCTGCCTCTGCTGGAGGCTCCACTGGTACTTCAACCATGTGACTCGCAGGCACACTTGTCACCAAATCGATGATAGCCACCTCCATCTCTGCACCATTTGCGAATTGTCAGTTCATAATTGTTTATAGTTCAACTGTTTCTTATCGGTTGCTGTTGTCAGTTCATACATTTTCATACATGTTCATAGTTCAACTGCTTCTTATCCGTTGCTAAAATTCCATTTTTACAGATATGATTATTTTACTCCAACTACAATATATTATGAGGACAAACATTTCACGATTCCATTGATTTTTCCCTTTATTTATATTGCTCACCATTTGCGTCGTACAAATTCTGAACAGACGAAGCAAATAATGAATCATTTGTCTGCCTTGCCCTGGGAGTGATAGGGCTCTCTATCAGGCTTTCATGGTGTCTGTCTACCATTTGATCGTAACCTTCACTTTGTTCAGATGCAGGGCTCCCACAATTGTCTTCATGATCCACATCAGGGTTTCCTGCTACATGGCTTCCAGTCCGATGAACAGGGTCTCTGCTAGCAGGGTAGTTAGCCCCACTGACTCCCTCAGCTGCAACATATAAAATTACAAGTGTTTGTCAACCTGATGAAATGTGGAAATTCAAATCAATCTGGGGAAACATACGCCACCTTCAATTGCCGCTGCTGCCTCCACAAATCTTGTCACCAACACTGACATGGATGCACTATCTGGAATGAATTCTCTGTGCCAGACATAAGAAGCTGAATCTGGGGTTGACTGTAGCATCCGGAACGGCGTCATGGGTGAGGCTCCACCACTGTCTGGTGTGACCAGATCTATGAATTCTTCAAAAGACATAGCTCCTGTACGTGCGAAACATAAAGTTCAGACTGGTAAATGCAATTTACTCATAATCTGCTACATGCATACATTCGTATGTACTTTTGTTTGTGTTTTTTTATATGAAACCTTACCTGCTACTTGAATTTCTTCATGACTGAGCTGAGGAACAATGATAGGCTCATCTAGTTCTAAAACTTCATGCTCCACTGTTGGAAGCTGGGCATTCACCCGGTCAACCCCTGTCAATGCACACAGGGTTTTTTCAGTGTTACCTTCAACAAGATTTCGACACGAGGACAATTGACAATATTTCAAGCTCAATGTATTAACCACAACGGGCACGCACCTTGAGCACTTATAACGGGAGGCAGCCCAAGTCGCCGGTTCCCTGCATGATTAATTCAGGACTTAGTTAGACAACATGCACACCACTTAAAAAATCCTGGGTTCGACGCCTGATCTGTATAACTCAGTACCATTCATTATCTGGACTCTCTCATGCTGCCTCAACACTCTTCCGTAGTTCCTTGATAACCTTGCAAGCCTGGTTGGATGATCGTCATCGCTATCTGACTCCTCCAGTTCACTCTCCTCTGCTATGCCCTTCCCTTTATCATTTTCGGGAATTCGGACTATTGGCCTGCGACGTATCGTCTCCTGCCCTGTTTCATCTATGTAAACTCCTCGCTCAGGCTCTGTCCCCCTCCTCTCAGTCACACCTACAATTTTTTTCCCACAAAGTTAACAAAGTACTCCCTCCGTCCGAAAATACTTCTCATCAAAATGAACAAAAAGGGATGCATCTAGAACTAGAATATATCTAGATACATCCTCTTTTATTCATTTTGATGACAAGTATTTCCGGATGGAGGGAGTACAATCCTATGATTTCAACACGTATATTATCATCATTGCACATGAGGTACTTACGATTGGCTTGCGGTAAGGTTTGAGTTCCCATAGGTTCCACCTTCACAGTCTCTTGTTCATCAGTGCCCACGACATCTGCACAATTGACAAGGCACACATTAGCAATGAACTTCATCGAAAGCTTTGTTCACGCACGCGCCCATTTTTAATGCGGGTACTCACCTGTCTGGCTCATGACTTCTGCTTCTGGCGTGACTGTGTTTTCAAGCTGGTGCTCACCTACATTCTCCAATTGTTGTTGTCCCATGCACTGAGGCTGCTGATCGACCACACCATCGGGCTGCAGCTGGGCTGTGTGTTCAGGCTGCAGATCGCCCACCCCATCCTGTTGATGCTCCGTCATCCTGACGGTCTGCTCATCAATCTCCCTAGTTTTCATGCTCATACCTTGCCGTGGGTTCGCTGCATCAGTCTGCCGATTAACAGCCGATGGCCTCCAGAATAGCTGCCATCAACATCGCACCATGCTTACCGATGAACTCAAATTGAAAACTAAAATGTGTTATGAATCAAAGACACTCACGTTGTGTGAATTATCTGCCATCAGAGGATGCCATTCCCAGTGACGTGACTCCATGTAACCTTCAGGCCTAGTCTGCACATGCAAATCCACACATCAAATGGGTTAGTACATTACACAAAAATTCATCCTGCTCTTAGTCACAAAATGGATTGGCCACTTACTCGGTAAAACCCTGGGTTATCTCTCAACAGCTGTACCAATTTCTTTACCATAGGAAAAGTATATGCTGAAATCCTTGGCAGTAGATTTGACCTGAGGTTTGCAGCACCGAAGTCTATCCAATCCAGTTGAAATATCTGCAAACAGCAAAACCACCATGCAAAATGATTATCAACTTCTTTAGATGCTTCGGAGAATAAAGTACAGGGTCCAATGATTGCGACAAAAGAACAAGGACTCACCCCAAGGAAAAGCACATGACCACCCAAGATGGCGACCTCAGCTCCAGAGGCCACTTGTGCATGGAACCTATTGGCGCACATTCGTAGCACGTCAATCGCGTATCTCGCCATGTTGTACTGACCGATCTGCCACGGATCCTCGACTAATGGGAGGAACTCCTCTGGGATTGCAGCCACAGATTGCCTTGGCGCCAGCAACGTAGCAGCTCCTAGCAGCGCAGATGCTACCAAGAAAGCGATTGTCTCGTTCTCGTCCATGCAACAAGGGTTTATTCTACTAATCACTTCTTCTAAATCAGACACTTTTATGCCACCTCTCCCTCGCAGACCCAAGAATCCTCTAATTTTTTTCACCAGGGCAGATCTGGTGGCAGGAGTACCAAACTCGACAATCCTACCGTGACCAACTACCCCTAGGATCCTAACTGCATCATCGTCATTAATGAACCTGATCTGACCATCTGGTAGACGTAGGGACATATTACTAGTATCCAAGTCAGCAAGTAGCGCTGCGTACTGGATCCGATCTACTCCTCCCACATATCTATTCGTCAGCAAGCCAGCCATCCCAGTGAGCTCAGCCGCTGCATAGAACAAAGTGCTAACACCAAGAAAGGGACCGGTAGTAAACATGCATCTATACGCGATCTCTCGCGGCGGCGGATTGGCCGCTACTCGCGGCTGGTTCGACACCACCAAAGTACTTGACCCCCATCGATTGTTCTTCTTTCTTGGCCTCGAGCTCCCCTCGCCGGCAGTTCTTCCCCTTTTTCCTCGCTCCGGTGGCTCCTCCATTGTTCACCCCAGCTGCAACCAAAGAAACAATCCAAGACCCAAAGAGGAAAACCTAATCAGCAACCAAAAAGCCAGGCATTGCAAAAAGGAGCTGCATTCAGTAGATTGATTACTTACCACAAGGAGAGGTCGGCGGTCCGACACAATCTTGGATCTGGATTTCTCCTTATTCTCCGCTTGCAGCCGTCTGAGAGAGAGAAGCGGCTGCACTGTGCACAACTGGTGGACGACCAGACCAAGGGAGAGACTGGTGAGAATACAAGCCACTGCAGCGGCGTCACTGTGATATATCGGTACCTGTAGTCACCCACCGTCCACCAAGTAATTTTATAATGTGCTTATAGCTGGAACCCTCTAGAAATACTGTATATTTTTTCGTGGTACCACGGCGGGAAAATTGCCGCGCTCTTGCTATCCCTTAAAACGCCAGCTGATGATCCTACTGAACAGCCTAATTTTTGACTCCTTTACCATACCAAAAAAAAAAAACCCATGCTCACCCACATATGAGCTTCACAATCTGCCCCCGGTACCACTTGATAACTTTACCACCTGCATTCTAACCAATGGGTACATTTGCACCTTTTTGCATGTGAGTACCTTTCAGTAACAAATCTTCCCCAGGAGCAACACTACATATCTCCAAGTGGATACTTCTTTGGGACCGGCATGGTCCCTGGTCACACCCTTTTAGAAGAAAGTTCCTTCTTCCGGGGTCCAATCTGAAGGTGTGCAACAGGACAACGACACGGGATGTTTTTTGGTCAGCTCCCTGGACTCATGCTGCTCATTTAATAAGTGGACTCCCCCGCCCGCCATGCAAGGGGTTGCACGCTTTTCCCAGTCCACCAGCAGCTCAGTTCGCACTACTCCCCAACAGTACCAATCATCGTATCTATAGTTAATCCATGCACGGGGAGGTTCTAATCATCTTTTGCATGCATGCGGGATCACGCACATGCAGGTGTGCTTCCACGCCCATGTTTTATTTATTATTTCATTGCTACTGGGATATGCAGTTTAATCTATGCATGCATGCACACTAACCACCATTTTTCTTGCATGCACGCATGCATGCATACGCACCTTTGAGATCGCTGGCCGACGTGAATAAAATTAACCAATTTTTATATCGCCACGTACGCAACGACCCATGCATCTTAGGTCAATTATTGCATCTACTCGCGTAAGAACCAATCAAACGATTCAGAAACAACTCCAGTGTCGCCCCCGGCACAAAAACGTTGATAAACCCTAACTCGCCGAGTCAGGAGGACGCCGCCGATCAATGCCCGTGTGGCGGCAATGGTGCCGAGGACTCACGAGTCTCCTTCGTTGCGCGCCCTGTGGGTACTACGACGTACGTGCCCGAGCGGGATCGGAGTTGCAATATTTGGCAGAGGTGGACGCCTGCTGCGAGCGAAAAGCCACGACTAGTGCCTGAGGGGGTGACTGGCAGTGTGCTGATGCGCTTCAGGCGTGAACGGCGCCAGATATCTTGTGTGCTGTGCTCACAAGGTGGGGAGGGGGGTAATCCTCTTGTGTTGTTCTATGTTTTTCGTAATGCATGCCTACTTTAGCTAGATAATTTTTTTAGTTTTCCTACATTTTTTCTTCTGTAAATCGTCCTTCCTCGTATTTTTTTCTCTATCATTCACCTTCTATGTGGCACATTCATACTTTTGGGGGTGTTATTTTAATGGCTCACACCTAACTAACCAAATTTGTTAGCTCTGCTATGAACACTCGGGGGGTGGGAGGTGGGGGATATGCTAGTGACTTTTCTAAATTTTTTTGTCTCCCCACTGCGACAGTGATATTAAGAACGCACACACCATTCATATCATTTCTACTCGCAAAACAACGACATATTTTTTTACTACACACGATTCTTAACCATGCCAGTAATGGCATCATTACCGACGCTGCCATCAACATGCTCCCCCTAAACATGTTTAGCACGCTTGGCAGCGGAGCTGCTGCTGTCTTCCTCTGCCTCTTCATCCGACTCGCCGTTGGCGCCAGCCGAAGAGTGCTCGCCGTCTTCAACCTCTGCAAGCTCATCCATCGCCAAAATCTGGTCCTCTGGGTCATGTTCTCCATACCCTTCCTCCACATTCTGCACCGCCTGCACCTCAACTTCCTCCTGCATCACAATCTGGCCGCCCTCCCATACATCATTTGCAGGCGGCATCTCCTGCAGGGTAATCACCAGCACAAGCAAAGTCAGAGATAACTAAGGATATGGACTGCTAACTGGATGCAACCCCCCTCCTCCCCCACCCTTCCTCTTACCTGCTCAACGACCGCTGACACTCCAGATGATGAACTTGCTGCTACTTCTGCTCCTAAGGGCTGGTTTACTGAACTTTGAGATGCATCAGACCCCTGACGGCAGGTTACAGAGTTAGAATGATCTCCCTCACAACACATGCTAAGCTGAGAATCGGCAGAGAAGAGACTAACCTCTTGGATTACACCAGCGCCCTTGTGAGTAGGATCAGATTTCGTAAGTCCAGACACCAAGAACGATTGCAGGTGAGGAGCCATGGCAAGAGCTGCCCTCTAAGGCACGGACTTGGTTTACTAATACAGAGGAATGACTTACGCATGCACTGCCCTCTGCCTCACTACTTATCTGTTTGTAGCTCCTCTTTTTCCCGCTCTTGGGGTTTGAATTTCGAAATGGGTTAGTACAGCAATGGGCGCCACACCACCAACAGGCACACACCTGTCAAAAATTCACACTGAAACGTGTCCGCAACAGGGCAAGGCTACCAAATCTGATGCATTTCTATTTTTAAATGAGAACAGAGCATGCTCGCTCCGAATTGCTGACAACTTTTTTTGCAGCCCAGGCAGAAAAATACATACGCCATCATATATGGAATTTGATTATCTTCAGTATTCACAATTTCATTTTCTCTCAATTGTCATATATACGCGTCAGCATACTATCAAATAAATCATATATATGCATTCCGACTCAATACTCACAACCGCACAAATGCATCAGCAGGTTGTACAAGAATTCACAAAATACTGAAGATTGATTTAAGCAAACACCCCATATGTTTAGATGCAGAACATTTCAACAGTACATCATTTTTTAGATTCCACATAACTACTTTTTCACATGCATAGAAGCTGCATACACTCAGCAAGCATGAAACTTCAGAAGTTCTGCCGACATAATTACTGATCCACACATTCAGTACAACAGATTTCTAGTCTAAGTAGTTCCTTCCAAGAGCTCACACGCCAATAAGTCGCAGATCACCCACTTTGTTGCAGTTGTTTCGCCTGTGACCTTCAACTCCACAATTTTTGCACCTCGCTGGTTTGCGAACAGGTTTTGGCGCATCACCCCGGTCCGGGCAAGTAGTCCTCTTGTGCCCTTGCTGCCGACATATGCTACAGAACCTGGTCCGCTTACTCAGCCCCTCATACGGTGCTTTCTCACGGCTAGTTGTTGGGCGCCCCATTTCTTTCCTTTTCTTTGGCGCTAGCAAGCCACTGAGTCTGTTCCCACTCTCATTTGCAGAAGTAGCATCATCATTCACATTCCCGAAGCCTGCACCTCCACTTGCCGCAACTACTGTCGTTTGTGCAGCAAGCTGATCAGCATTCACCCGGGCAGTAGCACCATCTCCATGCTGACCAATCCTGTCCTCCAGTCCGAGCCCATCCCTTATTTCCGAGAATGGTTCCATTTGGACCATGCAATCCTTGATGAGACTCATGAATTTCTCATATGCTTCCACGCTTGCATCGCCCATCCGAACAAACTCCATGGCATGCATATACATATTGAAATGCCTGAAGCTGAATGGATTGTTGTGAGCATTATCTCTCTGATATTGAGTAAGGTGAGCTGGCAGTATGTCTCGTGCATCCCTGGTCCATCGCTTCACAATGTGTTTCTGCGGTATCTCTGTAACACGGATGAAATCCAGCACCTGCAATGACCAGTTTTGCTCTTTTAGTACACAGCAGATTGCACACATTGTATGCATATCTGCAACAAGAGATGCTTAATTTTCAGCAGTTACCGTACCTTCAGAACATGGCTGCAAAGCAGCCCCATGTGTGCAAATTGCCCGCACTCACAGTCAAATTCATCACCTCCTTCAAGAACAGTTACCTTATATGACACCCTACACCACTTCTCTCTCCTAGCAGCCTCGGTATGAATGGCAAGATACAGTTTTCCTTTCTCCAGCTCCTCCACTTGGTATGCGCCGCACTCATAAAGAATATGTCCAAACTGCTCGAACATAGCTCGAGTGTAGATCTTACCAGCATGCCTCTCTATAGCTAAGTTTGCTCTGTACAGCGGTCTACCCTGAAACATAGATGCATCAAATCAGTGATCATGTTACTACCACACATCTAGTTGCCATTATCAAACATGACTTACTATCCGTGTCCGCTTCTCCTCGTAGTTCTCCTCGGCTTCCCTGTCGAATTGAAGTCTCATGTATTTCTTCACAAACATATGCATCGGACAGCCAGGCGGTACATAGTTCTTCAGCATGTGGTTTGCACTTTCACTGCGTTGTGTGCTGCTCATCTTAGCACAGAAAACACCTTTAAAATAAGGCTTCGCCCACTTGTGTCGTATGTCATACAACTGCCTCATGTAGTCGTGTGTCTTCAAATTATATTTATCCACCAATATCTTCCAAGCTTCCTCGAATTCATCGATTGTAAGCATGTGATTTACTACCTTGTGGAATTCTGCCCTGAAATCGCTCTTCTTCGAGTACAGCGAACCAAGCGATTCTTTTGCCTTCTTCAGCACATGCCACTTGCACCAACGGTGAGCCGTCTGAGGCATCACATTCTTAATGGCGACCTCCATAGCCCGGCATTGATCTGCACAACATCACACCCCGCTGTTAGACAACAATGATTTCGAAACATCTACAGAAATTGTTAGCACAGATAGTTCTTTACAACAAGGCATCACACCTGTTAGAATTGTCTTCGGTGCAGTCCCACCCATCATCCTAATGAATTCTGTGAAAACCCACTCAAATGTCTCCACCTTTTCATCACGGACAAGAACACCGGCAAGGATGATGCTCTGGAAATGATTATTCACACCCACGAACAGACCAAACGGCATGTTGTACAAGTTTGTTCTGTATGTCGTATCAAAGGTAACGACATCTCCAAAGAATGTGTATTGCAACCTGCTACTCCCATTTGCCCACATAAGAGTTGCTATCCGACCATCCTCATCTGCCTGCACACGATATGTGAAGTGAGGATCTCTTGAGCCCAGCTCTGCGAACACCTCCATGGTCTTCCTCACATCATCCTCCGACTGCTCTCTATTGATTTTACCACACAAATTTTTCAGAGCTCTTTTTGTGAAAGGCACCCTTTCCATTGAACCAAAGAAGCTTCCAATTATGCTGTGTACTTTAGCTAGGTTGACATTGTTCTGTCGCAACTGCTCCACCAAGTCTCTGCTGTACGCATCAATGTGCTTGTGTGAAGGCCAGTGTATTGTCTGCCCATATGTAGGAGATAGTGAATGGTTGTGCTGCTCACGGTGCTCAGCTATGTACCAACCATTGTCCTTTGTGCGAAGCAGTCTTATTAATGCCGGGCATTCACATCGGCATGATCTTGTGTTTTCCACACCCGGTTTACCCTGCAAAACCCAGTAATGCAAGCATAGACGAGTCAGGTTACACGAACCACAGAAATACAACACATATATGAAAGTACTCCAGAAAGTTAAAGAAATGCATACCGCACATCCACACACAATTTCCTGCATGCACTTTGTTCTCTCCACATTCAGCCTACTCTTCCCATATCTTATTCCAAATCCCTTCTCCCACGAATAGAGATTGTAGAAATCATAGGCCTCCCCAAGTGTATCAAAGCTTGTGCCCAGTTCTGGTACAACTACAATGCTCCCCGGCTTGTCACCAAACCCCCGAATTGCTTTCTCAAGTGCACTGGTTCGCCCAGGGCAAGGAGCCCTGCCAGGAGCAGCAGCTCCTATTCTAACCCTGCATTTCATGGATTTCTTACATCACCATCATGATGAACGTTTAACTCAAATCTGAATTTTTCTGGAAGCCTGCCATATAAATTATGCTCGTTATTTTACTCTGTTTTAATATAATGCCTCGTCAACACCCCAAGACTGCTATCATTTTTATTTTCGCAGTACATCCGCTGCTACAGCGATGGTGTCAGGGGTAACATGTACAGTAATTCTACTATCTTATCCATCTGCTTCCCTTATCAACCTTTCTTAATTCCCAGGAAATGCAACTGAAAAATATTTACATGCCTGATCACTATATTTTCACCTTGTTCAACCAGCTAACTTATAGTCCAGTTTACATTTTCTTTTGGACCCCATGTTTTCTTTTGTACACCAGTTCTTTCAAACCAGATTTGGTACGCATCCCATGCAACAGAATTTAGTACTTGCAAAACAGAGCATCACTACTGCGCCCATCATATTACTAATTCGTTGGTTCCAGGTTGTCTTTCGAAGGCTGGTATGAAAACAGAGGCATCTCCCCAGGGCAAGGGAGAAAAATGATTCGTTATTTGCTTCGTCGGTTCAGAATTTGTATGATGCAAACTGTGAGCACTATTAATAAAGTTTGATACCCCGGGGGACTAACACATGTCTAAGTTTTGATACTGAAATCAACAGTAAAGTGATGAACTCAATTTCCATCAATTAGGTAGCACCTACGACACTAATGGTTCTACTGACTAAAATAAATTTTGTGAAATTCCACCTTGCAAGATGTCAGTACCAAACTTTAGACATGTGTGATACTGAAATCAACAGTAAGTGATGAACACAATTCCCATCAATTAGGTGGCACCTATGAAAATAATGGTGCTACTGACATACATAATTTTTGTGAAACTCCACCTTGCAAGATTGTACTACTGGAAATCCGTGTTAACGCAAGGCTGAACACAGAAGATTGTACTACTGTAGTCTTGGCGCATGACAAATGATTCATTATTTGCTTCAGACAGAGGCATCTCCACAGGGATTCGATCTTTCCCCCGTATGTCTATGCATCCTAGAGCATAGCAGAACAGAACAATCTCCAGTGCAAGAACTACTACAGACAGAGTTTACCTGCGAGTCCAGCCTGGTGTTTTTGGATCAACCTGGCCAACAGATTGCTCAGACACCTGCGGTTCATCAACCCCCTCCGCCGCAACTGCCCCATCCGCCGCACAGATCTGCCCGTCAACGCTTACGGTGGCCATGGGGGACAGCTCGTCCGATGCTGTCGCAACCGCTGCGTAATGCACCGGCTCCATTGGCAGCTGGTTGTCATCCACCTCCTCCATCACCGCGGACCTGTAGTCCAGCAAATCCATTATGGATCAGGGCCAATTACAGAATGAACAAGAATAACCACTGTGCACAACGGATTGGGGGCGGGGCTAGAGGACCGGTGGTGAGGGATTTTTGCCTTACCTCCTAACTGGTTGCAGCAGGAACTCCATCGACGAACCTCGCCGCCGTGTACTCCTTCCGCAGATCTCGGCCGGCGTCAATGGCGGACACAAGGAAGATGGGCCAGAGGAGGGAGACAGCGGCGCTGTTTGTCTCAGTAGCCATTTACTGGCCTGCCCTACGCCGACCGACGGAGATTCGACTTCCTGAGCCACGGATCAGGCAATCCGCTGACGCTCCGAGCCACGGCTCAGGGAAAATCCAGTCACGGCGCCTACCGCGGCCTCCGTCCCGACGCGGTGTATGCAGCGACAGTACGCTGTATTCCCCTCCCCACGCGAATTAACACTGCTCGACGCGCTGCCTCAGTAATTCAGCCAGACACATCCCAATGCGGTAACGACTGGTCTAGATAAAGTGCTCACCTGTGCTCGCGAGCAGAACATCCGCGTCCGTACAAACTGGCTTTAAATCTCAAGGATAATAGGGGCGAGACATCCAGTGCTGCTGTTAATGAGGAAAGAAGACTGTGGGACGTTATTTGGAAGGCTAAGGTTCCGCAAAAAATTAGAATTTTTGCTTGGAGAGCTGCGACCAATAGTTTGGCGGTTCAGGTGAATAGAGTGACCTACCATCAAACGGTCTTCAGTATGTGTACTATATGTGGAGTTCAGGATGAAAATATCTTCCACGCTCTGGTGACCTGCCCTAAGGCGCGTGCTTTGTGTATTGCCTTGGGGGATGTGTGGAATATTCCGAGGGAGGAGTTGTTCAGTTTTTCGGGGCCAGACTGGTTTCTCATCCTGCTTGACCAATTGGGGTCTCCGATACGCGAGCAAGTATTATTTATGTTCTGGAGAGCTTGGCATCTGAGGAACGATTTGATTTTTGGAAGAGGAAAAGAATCGGTGAATGCGTCTGTTATCTTCGTGGATAATTATTGGAAGACTTTCTCCAATTCCAACGCTCGTGTGCAAGTGGACCAAAGCATCAAAGGGAAGGGGGTGATGGGGAATGGGGAGAATCTTAGTCCGCAAAAAGAAAATGATCGTGCTGTTTGGAAGCCTCCAGAGCGGGAGTATATTAAGATAAATGTTGATGCTAGTTTTGTGGAGAGCTTGAGATCTGCTAGCGTTGGGGTTGTCGCTAGGAATCATCTGGGAGAAGTCCTGGTGTCTTCTTGGGATTTTATTCGAATATGCTCCGGAGCGGAGGAGGCGGAACTTCGTGCATGCCTCGCCGGGTTGTACATTGGTATTTCTCTTCACAAACCAATTATTTTGGAAACTGACTGCTCCTTTGCTGCTTCTTTCCTAGCGAAAGAAACTGTTGACAGGTCTCCTTATGTGGATCTAAAAATGGAAGCGATCAGCTTCTCCAAGTTTATTGTTGATCTCAAGATTGTTAAGATTGATAGGCAGGCTAACAAGGCGGCACATGAGATAGCAAAATTTAGTTTTGATACCATGTCCGATGGTATTCTGTGTAATTCTGTTCCGCCCTCCGTGGCTAATTATGTAATGAACGATTGTAAGATTATTGTTATGTGATCAATATATGGGTGGAGCTTTTCAAAAAAAAAATTCAAAAGGTTGCTCAATCAAATATATTTCTTCTCATAGTTCGCACATGTAGTATGGAATTGACCGAGTGAAAAATAAAATAGCTTAATCAAATAACTTCCTCTATACATTATACTTTATCTACATCTTATACAACGAGACCAAGAGGTATAGGCTCCACGGCGACCACATAGGACAATTTATTTTTCTTGTGGATGGTTCACGTGCAGCAAGGTTCACGAACCGACCAGCTGTCAGAGTAGGACAACGCGCCTTCATGTGTCGGTTGGGTGCATGCATGCATGTAGGGAGTGCGCATGCAAAGATGGCACGTGCAAAATTCCAATAGGATGGATGAACCTCTGTAGGTTAAGGGCCTATGTATATTATAGACGTGCTGTGATCCGTGTGCGTGCATTTTTTAAGCAATTTGTACCCTTTATTAAACAATAATGTTCATGGGATACACAATATATCGAGCAGTGGCGTATATGATAAATATTGTTGTGAGTAATGACCTTAGGAGTAGTTCACAACAATTTGAGGCATCAATTTGTCAAGTCACTGGAAATGTACCAAAAAGGAAAAATATAAATAATAAACTGGAAAAATGTATAAGTGACATATATGTACCCAAAGGGACGGCTCAGATGAAATTGAATAATCGGAAATTGGTTTTGGAGGTGGATCTTCATGGAGTTCTCCAAATGCAAAATTCAAAATTTGTGAAAATACATATTTTTACATTTCTCCCTTGAGAAGTTATGCTAAAAATACAGATATACATGAAGGCATGCACAAGTGTGTAGGACGAAATATGTTGAAATGAGGGATGTGAAAAAAAATGTTTAATTTATAACATATAATATTATTCTTCCTACAAGACCATGAATTTATTTTTCCAGCACATGTTCCATTTTAACGTATTTCATCCTGAAATTTTACACACATACACCTCACATCCTTGTTCACTTGCATACATTTTTGTCAGAATTTTTTGAAACCAAAAAGTTTGAATTTGAAATTTTTTCAGAAATTCGGCATCTATGGAGGCTGTGATCCCAAACACCCTATTCTAGATTTCTATAATACAAAGTTATGCTTATAGCTAGATAGAAAATGCACGTCGGAGCCAGAGCAGAATAAATATACAATATTAAGTGTCTTTGCTAATTGTAGGTGGACCAATGACAATGATGTGTGCGCTGGCCTATGCATTCGAGTATGTTTCACATGGTGACAAATTAAAGCCGTACAATATTGGAGGTGGCTGGTCTGGTGACAGGCATGCAATACAATATTCGAGCATGATGAATATACAAAGGTGCATATAGGTTGATTGATGTGACTGGTCTGGTGACACGCATAAAATAAACAAACATGGACGTGTTTTGTTTCCTCTGCATGGCCCAACAAGACATGCGCGGGATGAATCCGTCCTGTTTGGTAGCCCACATACACTGTTTGGCACATGTCATACGAAGTTTAAAGCATCTCCTAGTTAGGTCAAACAACTACGCCCTTGCCTCAAAAACAAAAACAGCTACGATTCAAATCGGCAGTTTCTAGAGCGCTGGACTCGGTAGAAACAGGGGAAGAGAACGCGGCGCTGAGCCGTGCGACTAGGAAGAAGTAGTGAGCTTGCGCATGTCTCCGAAAAATTGATGGGAGGATTTTGGCTCACCTCCCGTAAATTTGGTCGCCCCTATTTAGCCGCCTTCTCTAACCGCCCACAGTCCCGCCACCCTTCTCCCCCCTTTCGAACTTTCCCGCCAATGCGCGTCGGCACCGACGACCAGGTAAGCGACGCTCCTTCACCGGCGAGTGGTCCACGACGGCGGCGACTCATGTCCTCAACTTAATTCTCCGCCATTCCTGCGTCCAGCTTGAGCTGCAGCCATGGCCTCTATGGGTCCAATCACCCTCTTCTCTATGTTCGTTCTGGGTAGAACTAATATCATATCACTAGTAGAAAACAGGGCTTTTTCGTCCAGGCCAGTTTAGCCCATTAGTCCCGGTTCAATCCAGAACCGGGACCAATGGAGCTATTTGCTCCGGTTCGTGAGCCCAGGGGGCCGGCCGGGCCACGTGGGCCATTGGTCCCGGTTCGTCCGGACCTTTTGGTCCCGGTTGGTGGGACGAACCGGGACCAATGGGCCTGGCTCCTGGCCCACCACTATTGGTCCCGGTTGGTGGCATGAACCGGGACCAAAGGCTTCCCTTTAGTCCCGGTTCAAGCCACGAACCGGGACCAATAGTGCTGTTTATATATACCCTCGCTCATGAAGCAGAGCACTCCATTGCTCTGCTTTTCTCTTGCCGGCGAGGGGGCATTGTGGTGCTCTAGCTCACCTCCTATGCACTTGAGGTGTTCGATGAAATGCCCGAGCCACACTACTTAAGCTTTCTCCTCCAAGCTCGACCTCCAACCTCCATTTTCCTCAATATTTGTCTAGGTTTAGCGGTCCGTCACGCCCGTCCCGCCTTCACCGCCGTCGATCACCCGCGCCGATCTCATCGCCAGCACCACCGTGGTAAGCCTCTTGTTCTTATCTTCTTTCTGAAAGGAAAAATATTCTTGTATTATTTCCTTACTTTTATTATTGCATCTTATATAGTGCGATGGTTTTGGTATCCGCCCCCGTCGACCCTCGTCATGTCTATGATTCGGATGTGGTATATATTATCTTTTCATAACTATTGGTTCATTTATTGTTTATGAAAATTATGCCGACCAACGTGACATAGATTTTATTTATCTAGGAGGTTGTTGAACCGAAATTCCAACCGACCCTATTGTCGAGAGGTTAAATTTAGTTGAAGAAGAAAACAATTTCTTGAAGGAAAAATAAAAAACTTGAGGAGGAGAAGATGATATTGGAGTTGCATGTTGCGGATGTCGCCGATGATAACAAGATCAAGATGGATGCAATGCGCTTGAAGATGAGAAAGATTAGAAAATATGCCATTCATACCGAGGCTTGGTATCATTATGCCGTTGGATCAGTTGTTACCTTGGTTGCGATTATGATCGATTTGTTTTCACATTGAAATGTTTTACATAGTTTCAATGTATGGTTTAATTAATTTAGATGCTCTGCAGAGCTTTATGTTGTTAGATGAGAACTATGTATGTACTTTGGTTTTATGTGATGATGAACTTCTATTAATTTGGTCACTTAATTATCTATTCATGATGTTCTGTAATGATTTTTGACACACTTAATTATATATAATGCACGCAGATGAACCGCAATGGATGTACGGTGACGAGACACACCTCCGAGTACATTAAGGGCGAGCATGATTTTCTCAAGTGGCTGAGGCAAACAAGCAGAATGGTTTTATGTGTTGTCCATGCCCTATATGTGGGAATACGAAGTCTTACTCGACCGGAAAATCCTTCACACCCACCTGCTTTACAAGGGTTTCATGCCACACTATAATGTTTGGACGAGGCACGAGAAATAGGGGTTATGATGGAAGACGGCAAGGAAGAAGAGTACGATGACAACTATGTGCCCCTGAATACGGTGATACTATGAACATCAAGATGCACTGACGATGTGCACGATGGTGCTGCAACGGCGAAGCTGCTGAAGATCAAGAGGAACCAGACGATGTGCTCGATGATGATGATCTCCGCCGGTCATTGTCGATGCAAGGACACAATGCGAAAGTCAAAAGGAGAAGCTGAAGTTCGATCGCATGTTAGAGGATCACAAAAAGGGTTGTACCCCAATTGCGAAGATGGCAACACAAAGCTCGGTACCGTACTCGAATTGCTGCAGTGGAAGGCAGAGAATGTTGTGCTCGATAAAGGATTTGAGAAGCTACTGAAAATAATGAAGAAGAAGCTTCCAAAGGATAACGAATTGCCCGACAAGACATACGCAGCAAAGAAGGTCGATGCCCTCTAGGATTGGAGGTGGAGAAGATACATGCATGCCCTAATGACTGCATCCTCTACCGTGGTGCCTACAAGGATCTGAACGCATGCCCGGTATGCGGTGCATTGCGTATAAGATTAGACGAGATGACCTCGGTGATGTTGATTTGCGAGCCTCCCGTGAAGAGGGTTCCTGTGAAGGTGATGTGGTATGCTCCTATAATACCACGGTTGAAACGTCTGTTCAGAAACGGAGAGCATGCCAAGTTGATGCGATGGCACAGTGAGGGCCGTAAGAAAGACGGGAAGTTGAGAGCACCTGCTGACCGGTCGCAGTGGAGAAAAATCGAGAGAAAGTACTGGGATGAGTTTGCAAAGGACCCAAGGAACGTATGGTTTTCTTTAAGCGCGGATGGCATTAATCCTTTCGGGGAGCAGAGCAGCAATCACAGCACCTGGCCCGTGACTCTATGTATGTATAACCTTCCTCCTTGGATGTGCATGAAGCGGAAGTTCATTATGATGCCAGTTCTCATCCAAGGCCCTAAGCAACCCGGCAACAACATTGATGTGTACCTAAGGCCATTAGTTGAAGAACTTTTACAGCTGTGGAATGGAAACGGTGTACGTACGTGGGATGAGCACAAAAAGGAGGAATTTGATCTAAAGGCGTTGCCGTTCGTGACCAACAACGATTGGCCCGCTCTCAAGAACCTTCGGGATAGACAAACAAGGGATACCACGCATGCACGCACTGTTTACTTGACACCGATAGTATATACCGGAAGCTGCAGGAAGAATGTGTACTGGCCATCGCCGATTTCTTCCGACCAACCATCAATGTCAAAAGAAAGGCAACCATTTCAAAGGCGAGGCAGATCACCGGAAGAAGCCCGCCATGCGTATCGGTGATCACGCATTTGCTATGGTCAATGATTTACACGTAATCTTTGAAAAGGGTCCCGACGGACTAGCTGTTCGAATGACGCCGAGAATCACGCACCCATGTGGAAGAAGAAATCTATATTTTGGGACCTACCCTCTGGAAAGACCTAGAGGTCCGCTCTTCGATCGACGTGATGCACGTGACGAAGAACCTTTGCATGAACCTGCTAGGCTTCTTGGGCGTGTATCGGAAGACAAAAAGATACACCTGAGGCACGGGAGGACCTGCAACGCTTGCACGAAAAAAGAGGGCATGCCTCCGAAGCAGTATGAAGGTCCTGCCAGCTACGCTCTTACGAAAGAAGAGAAAGAAATATTCTTTCAATGCCTGCTCAAGATGAAGGTCCCGACTGGTTTCTCGTCGAATATAAAGGGAATAATAAATATGTCGAGAAAAGTTCCGAACCTAAAGTCTCATGACTGCCACGTGATTATGACGCAATCGCTTCCGGTTGCATTGAGGGGCTTCTACCGAAAACGTCCGATTAGCCATTGTGAAGCTATGTGCATTCCTCAATGCAATATCTCGAAGGTGATCGATCCAGAAATCGTACCAACGCTAAGGAGTGATGTGGTGCAATGTCTTGTCGGTTTCGAGCTGGTGTTCCCACCATCCTTCTTCAATATCATGACGCACGCCCTAGTTCATCTAGTCGATTTAGATTGTCATTCTGGGGCCCGTATTTCTACACAATATGTACCCTTTGAGAGGTTCATGGAGTCCTAAAGAAATATGTTCAGAATCGCTAGGCCAGAAGGAAGCATCTCCATGGGCCATCAAACAGAGGATGTCATCGGGTTTTGTGTTGACTTCATTCCTGGCCTTAATAAGATAGGTCTCCCTAAATCGCGGTATGAGGGGAGACTGACCGAAAAGGCACGCTTGAAAGAGACTCAATAATATGCAGGGACGGATGTTCTTGGTCTCAAGCACACTACACAGTTCTACTGAGAACTCTACCTTGGTGACCCGTATGTCGATGAACACAAGAACAGTCTGCGCCCAAACACCCGGAGCAAAGGCGACGACTGGATTACATGTGAACACATCAGGACTTTCAGCAGTTGGTTGGAAACACGTCTCAGAGGTGACAACACTGTTTGTGATGAGCTGTAATTGTTGTCCAGGGGACCATCTTCGACTGTAATGATTTGGAAAGGATACGAGATAAATGGGAATACATTTTACAAGATTGACCAAGATGAAAAGAGCACCAACCAAAACAGCGGTGTCCGCTTTGATGCAGCAACCGACAAGGGAAATGACACATATTATGGTTACATAGTAGACATATGGGAACTTGACTACGGAGTAGATTTTAAGGTCCCTTTGTTTAAGTGCAAGTGGGTCAATCTGTCAGGAGGCGGGGTATAGGTAGACCCACAGTACGGAATGACAACAGTGGATCTGAAAAATCTTGGGTACACTGACGAACCGTTCGTCCTAGCCAACAATGTGGCAACAGGTTATCTATGTGAAGGACATGTCTACCAGACCGAGGAAAAGAAAAGATAAGGAAGCGAATACATCATACAATGAGCCAAAGCGCCACATAGTTCTTTCAGGAAAAAGGGACATCCTGGGAGTGGAGGGCAAGACAGACATGTCTGAAGAGTATGAAAAGTTTCATGAAATTCCCCCCTTCAAAGTCAAGGCTGACCCAAGCATCCTGATAAACGATGAAGATTATCCATGGTTACGGCGCAATAAGCAAACGACACAAGCGAAGAAAACGTGAAGACTTTCTCCCGCAACTATTATGATGATACCATGCCAACTTTGTAACACACGAGTATGATACCATTGTCCGTTTTGTACATGAACATGCTATGCCAACTTTTTCAGAGTTCATTTGAAAAATATGAATTTGAAAACCTCGCCAACCGAAGGGCGCCACACCGGTTTATAAGCCCGTCCTCTACGCCTTGTTGAGCTCACAAACTTGTGATTCACACAAATTTCAAAGAATTCAAATTTTATAAAACTAATGGAACAAACAGAAAGTTTATAATTATTCTAAAACAAATGGCACTAACAGAAAGTTTATAATTTTGCTGACCTAAAAGCAAAAAGAATTAAAAATAAAGCAAAAACCAAAAGAAAATAAATAATGCAGAAAACAAAAAAAACTTGAAAAAAAATAAAAATAGCAACAATAAGCATTTTGTTGTAAGTAGAAACAAAATAAAATAAATAAAGCAACAAAGAAAACAAAAAAGTGTTTTCAATTTTCAAACTAATGGCACTAACAGAAAGTTTATATTTTTCTAAAACTAAAAGCACTAGCAGAAAGTTTATAATTTTGCTGACCTAAAAGCAAAAAGAATTAAAAAATAAAGCAAAAACCAAAAGAAAATAAATAATGCAGAAAACAAAAAAACTTGAAAATAAAAATAAAAATAGCAACAATAAGTATTTTGTTGTAAGTAGAAACAAAATAAAATAAATAAAGCAACAAAGAAAACAAAAAAGTGTTTTCAAATTTTAAAACTAATGGCACTAATAGAAAGTTTATATTTTTCTAAAACTAAAAGCACAAAGAAATAAAATATAAAGCAAAAAAAGTGCCACCTCTCGGGCCCCACGGCCTGAATACGACTAGAAACCCTATGGGCCAGGATTCAGGCCCATGAACGCCCAAGAGGCCCACAGCACAGATGGCGAGTGAGGCCCAAAGCCTGCTTTAGAGAGAGCTCGAGAGGGAGCCGCACCGCACCTTATAAACTGGTGCGGCTCCTCTCAACTAGCGAGGTGGGACTAAACATTTGGCGCTGGCAGCACATGGCCTTTGGTCCCGGTTGGTGGAACCAACCGACTAATGGGGCATTGGTCCTGTTCGTGCACGACCCGACCACGCCCCCTTAGTCCCGGTTGGTGCCTCCAACCGGGACCAAAGTTGCCGCTTCCGCCCTTTGGGCTGCTGAAAATAGGCCTTTGGTCCCGGTTGGTGGCACCAACCGACTAAAGGCATTGGTCCCGGTCGTGGCACCAACCGGGACCAATGCTCTTCTATATATACAAGACTTAGCAGTTTTCGCCAAAATTCATCTGCTTCTTCTCGCCCGACGCTATACGCTCCTCGTCACCGCCGCCGCCGAGCCCTGCCCCGACGCCGTCGTTGGTCTACCTCGCTGCCGCCGCCGCCGAGGCACTGCTTCGACACCGTCGCCGCCACCACCGCCCTGCCGCCCCGACCCGTCGCCGTGCCTTGTGCCCCCCTGCACCGACCCGTCGCCATCGCCCACACCCGTTCCTCGACCCCATCGCTGCGTCGCCCATGCCGCCTTCCCGACCCGTTGCCGTCGTCACCTTGCCGCCCTTTCCCAACCCGTCGCCGTCGCCCGACCACACGCCGCCGCCGGTCCGGCCGCGGCCTTTTCCTCTTATTTTTTGTGCATTTTATGTATATGTTCTCTGTGTATATATGTTCATATATGCAAAAGTTAGATTTTAGAAAAACTTTATATATGCAAAAGTTTCTATATGCAAAATTTATACATATATGTAAGTATATATGTATGTATAGATGTATGTATGTGGATACATGAGGGGGTCATATACCCCTCTCCGATAGCATTTTGTGCATTTTAGGTTAGTGTATATATATGTTGATGTATATATGCAAAAGATAGATTTTAGAAAATATACTATTTTTTCTGTTGATGATATGATGATGTTTTTTTTAATATATGCATTTTTTCATATATGTATTATTTTTTAAGTTGTTAGTAGATATCGATTTTAGGTTAGTGCATTTTATCACTGATTTTAGGTTAGTTGATCGATTTAGTGCATTTTATGTTTGTTGCATTTTAGGTTAGTGCATTTTATGTTAGTGGAGAGGAAAAAGTAAAATAAGGAAAAGGAAAATAAGTAGAGAAAGAAGGAGAAGAAGAAGGAGAAGAGGAGGAGAGGAAGAAGAGAAAGAAGAAGAAAAAAAAAGAGGAGAAGAAGAAGGAATAGAGGAGCTTCTTCTCCTTTTTTCTCCTCTTTTTTTTCTTCTTCTTCTTAATTTTTATCGGGAACGAGGGTGTCGAGGATCGCCGAGGGGTCGAGGGTCGGGAACTAGGGTAGAGGGTCGAGGGTCGTTAAGGGGTCAAGGGTCGAAGGTTTCAGGGTCGAGGGTTCCTATAGTGTCAAAGTATTGAAGAAATCCATGGCTTCATCATTAGCCGGAAGTAACCATGGCATGATGGTACGAAGTCCTCCAAAGTTGTTCTGGAATGGAGTCCCGGATAGGATAATTTGCCTTTTGCTGAACTTTGTACCAAAAAGCTAATTATCCTATCTCGGGACTCCGCTCCAAAACAACTTTGGAGAGCTTCACCATCATGCACCTCACATTACTAATGATGAAGACATGGTTTTGTTGAATCCTTTGACACTAGGCAACTCCCGACCCTCGGCGATCTTCGACCCTTGACCTCGACCGCCGGGCGATCGACGACCCTCTACCCTATCATGGGCGCCGATGCCCACGCCACTTGTGGGACATAGATGTACTGTTCAACGCCGACCCCTCCCTATAGCTTCAACACGTGGGGGGGTCGATATTACCCTCCTAGCTTGAAGCGTTCTCGAGGCCACCCCTAACCCTTGAAGCGTTGTCGAGGCCACCCCAAACCCTAGAGAAGCAGCGTCGAGGCTACTAATATGATTCCTTATTGTGATTAGCTAGCTAGTTCTCGCTTGCCACTAATATATCCATATCTGTCATGTTTGAATAATAATTGCCGCCATCTGTCTTGTGGCATATTCGGTTTCCTTATTTATCAATGTATGGTTTAATTAATTTAGATGCTCTGCAGAGCTTTATGTTGTTAGATGAGAACTATGTATGTACTTTGGTTTTATGTGATGATGAACTTCTATTAATTTGGTCACTTAATTATCTATTCATGATGTTCTGTAATGATTTTGACACACTTAATTATATATAATGCACGCAGATGAACCGGCAATGGATGTACGGTGACAGACACACCTCCGAGTACATTAAGGGCGTGCATGATTTTCTCGAAGTGGCTGAGGCAAACAAGCAGAATGGTTTTATGTGTTGTCCATGCCCTATATGTGGGAATACGAAGTCTTACTCTGACCGGAAAATCCTTCACACCAACCTGCTTTACAAGGGTTTCATGCCACACTATAATGTTTGGACGAGGCACAGAGAAATAGGGGTTATGATGGAAGACGGCGAGGAAGAAGAGTACGATGACAACTATGTGCCCCCTGAATACGGTGATACTACTGAACATCAAGATGCACCAGACGATGTGCACGATGGTGCTGCAACGGGCGAAGCTGCTGAAGATCAAGAGGAACCAGACGATGTGCCCGATGATGATGATCTCCGCCGGGTCATTGTCGATGCAAGGACACAATGCGAAAGTCAAAAGGAGAAGCTGAAGTTCGATCGCATGTTAGAGGATCACAAAAAAGGGTTATACCCCAATTGCGAAGATGGCAACACAAAGCTCGGTACCGTACTCAAATTGCTGCAGTGGAAGGCAGAGAATGTTGTGCCTGATAAAGGATTTGAGAAGCTACTGAAAATAATGAAGAAGAAGCTTCCAAAGGATAACGAATTGCCCGACAGTACATACGCAGCAAAGAAGGTCGTATGCCCTCTAGGATTGGAGGTGGAGAAGATACATGCATGCCCTAATGACTGCATCCTCTACCGTGGTGCCTACAAGGATCTGAACGCATGCCCGGTATGCGGTGCATTGCGGTATAAGATTAGACGAGATGACCACAGTGATGTTGACGGCGAGCCTCCGGGAAGAGGGTTCTGTGAAGGTGATGTGGTATGCTCCTATAATACCACGGTTGAAACGTCTGTTCAGAAACGGAGAGCATGCCAAGTTGATGCGATGGCACAGTGAGTACCGTAAGAAAGACGGGAAGTTGAGAGCACCCGCTGACGGGTCGCAGTGGAGAAAAATCGAGAGAAAGTACTGGGATGAGTTTGCAAAGGACCCAAGGAACGTATGGTTTGCTTTAAGCGCGGATGGCATTAATCCTTTCGGGGAGCAGAGCAGCAATCACAGCACCTGGCCCGTGACTCTATGTATGTATAACCTTCCTCCTTAGATGTGCATGAAGCGGAAGTTCATTATGATGCCAGTTCTCATCCAAGGCCCTAAGCAACCCGGCAACAACATTTATGTGTACCTAAGGCCATTAGTTGAAGAACTTTTATAGCTGTGGAATGGAAACGGTGTACGTACGTGGGATGAGCACAAAAAGGAGGAATTTGACCTAAAGGCGTTGCTGTTCGTGACCATCAACGATTGGCCCGCTCTCGGAACCTTCGGGACAGACAAACAAGGGATACCACGCATGCACGCACTGTTTACTTGACACCGATAGTATATACCTGGGAAGCTGCAGGAAGAATGTGTACCTGGGCCATCGTCGATTTCTTCCGACCAACCATCAATGTCAAAAGAAAGGCAACCATTTCAAAGGCGAGGCAGATCACCGGAAGAAGCCCGCCATGCGTACCGGTGATCACGTACTTGCTATGGTCAATGATTTACACGTAATCTTTGAAAAGGGTCCCGACGGACTAGCTGTTCCGAATGACGCTGAGAATCACGCACCCATGTGGAAGAAGAAATCTATATTTTGGGACCTACCCTACTGGAAAGACCTAGAGGTTCGCTCTTCGATCGACGTGATGCACGTGACGAAGAACCTTTGCGTGAACCTGCTAGGCTTCTTGGGCGTGTATGGGAAGACAAAAGATACACCTGAGGCACGAGAGGACCTGCAACGCTTGCACGAAAAAGAGGGCATGCCTCCGAAGCAGTATGAAGGTCCTGCCAGCTACGCTCTTACGAAAGAAGAGAAAGAAATATTCTTTCAATGCCTGCTCAGTATGAAGGTCCCGACTGGTTTCTCGTCGAATATAAAGGGAATAATAAATATGTCGAGAAAAGTTCCGAACCTAAAGTCTCATGACTGCCACGTGATTATGACGCAACTGCTTCCGGTTGCATTGAGGGGGCTTCTACCGAAAAACGTCCGATTAGCCATTGTGAAGCTATGTGCATTCCTCAATGCAATATCTCAGAAGGTGATCGATCCAGAAATCGTACCAACACTAAGGAGTGATGTGGTGCAATGTCTTGTCAGTTTCGAGCTGGTGTTCCCACCATCCTTCTTCAATATCATGACGCACGTCCTAGTTCATCTAGTCGACGAGATTGTCATTCTGGGGCCCGTATTTCTACACAATATGTACCCCTTTGAGAGGTTCATGGGAGTCCTAAAGAAATATGTTCAGAATCGCTAGGCCAGAAGGAAGCATCTCCATGGGCCATCAAACAGAGGATGTCATCGGGTTTTGTGTTGACTTCATTCCTGGCCTTAATAAGATAGGTCTCCCTAAATCGCGGTATGAGGGGAGACTGACTGGAAAAGGCACGCTTGAAAGAGACTCAATAATATGCAGGGACGGATATTCTTGGTCTCAAGCACACTACACAGTTCTACAGAACTCTACCTTGGTGACCCCGTATGTCGATGAACACAAGAACAGTCTGCGCTCCAAACACCCGGAGCAGTGCGACGACTGGATTACATGTGAACACATCAGGACTTTCAGCAGTTGGTTGGAAACACGTCTCAGAGGTGACAACACTGTTTGTGATGAGCTGTATTTGTTGTCCAGGGGACCATCTTCGACTGTAATGATTTGGAAAGGATATGAGATAAATGGGAATACATTTTACACGATTGACCAAGATGAAAAGAGCACCAACCAAAACAGCGGTGTCCGCTTTGATGCAGCAACCGACAAGGGAAATGACACATATTATGGTTACATAGTAGACATATGGGAACTTGACTACGGAGTAGATTTTAAGGTCCCTTTGTTTAAGTGCAAGTGGGTCAATCTGTCAGGAGGCGGGGTATAGGTAGACCCACAGTACGGAATGACAACAGTGGATCTGAAAAATCTTGGGTACACTGACGAACCGTTCGTCCTAGCCAATAATGTGGCACAGGTTATCTATGTGAAGGACATGTCTACCAGACCGAGGAAAAGAAAAGATAAGGAAGCGAATACATCATACAATGAGCCAAAGCGCCACATAGTTCTTTCGGAAAAAGGGACATCCACAGGAGTGGAGGGCAAGACAGACATGTCTCAAGAGTATGAAAAGTTTCATGAAATTCCCCCCTTCAAAGTCAAGGCTGACCCAAGCATCCTGATAAACGATTAAGATTATCCATGGTTACGGCGCAATAAGCAAACGACACAAGCGAAGAAAACGTGAAGACTTTCTCCATAACTATTATGATGATACCATGCCAACTTTGTAACACACGAGTATGATACCATTGTCCGTTTTGTACATGAACATGCTATGCCAACTTTTTCAGAGTTCATTTGAAAACTATGAATTTGAAAACCTCGCCAACCGAAGGGCGCTCACACCGGTTTATAAGCCCGTCCCTCTACGCCTTGTTGAGCTCACAAACTTGTGATTCACACAAATTTCAAAGAATTCAAATTTTATAAAACTAATGGAACAAACAGAAAGTTTATAATTATTCTAAAACAAATGGCACTAACAGAAAGTTTATAATTTTGCTGACCTAAAAGCAAAAAGAATTAAAAATAAAGCAAAAACCAAAAGAAAATAAATAATGCAGAAAACAAAAAAATACTTGAAAAAAAATAAAAATAGCAACAATAAGCATTTTGTTGTAAGTCAAAACAAAATAAAATAAATAAAGCAACAAAGAAAACAAAGAAAGTGTTTTCAATTTTCAACTAATGGCACTAACAGAAAGTTTATATTTTTCTAAAACTAAAAGCACTAACAGAAAGTTTATAATTTTGCTGACCTAAAAGCAAAAAGAATTAAAAATAAAGCAAAAACCAAAAGAAAATAAATAATGCAGAAAACGAAAAAAAACTTGAAATAAAAATAAAAATAGCAACAATAAGTATTTTGTTGTAAGTAGAAACAAAATAAAATAAATAAAGCAACAAAGAAAACAAAAAAAGTGTTTTCAAATTTTAAAACTAATGGCACTAATAGAAAGTTTATATTTTTTCTAAAACTAAAAGCAAAAAGAAATAAAATATAAAGCAAAAAAAAGTGCCACCTACTGGGGCCCCACGGCCTGAATACGACTAGAAACCCTATGGGCTAGGATTCAGGCCCGCGGAAGGCCCAATAGGCCCAGAGGCACAGATGGCAGAGTTAGGCCCGAAAGCCTGCTTTAGAGGAGCTCGAGAGGGGAGCCACACCGCACCTTATAAACTGGTGCGGCTCCCTCTCAACTAGCGAGGTGGGACTAAACATTTGGCGCGGGGCAGCACATGGCCTTTGGTCCCGGTTGGTGGAACCAACCGGGACTTAATGGGGCATTGGTCCCGGTTCGTGCCACGACCCGGGAGCAAAGCCCCCCTTTAGTCCTGGTTGGTGCCTCCAACCGGGACCAAAGGCTGCCGCTTCCCGCCCTTTGGGCTGCTGAAAATAGGCCTTTGGTCCCGGTTGGTGGCACCAACCGGGACTAAAGGGGGCATTGGTCCCGGTTCGTGGCACCAACCGGGACCAATGCTCTTGCTATATATACAGCACTTAGCAGTTTTCGCCAAAATTCATCTGTTTCTTCTCGCCCCGACGCCTTCTGCTCCTCGTCGCCGTCGCCGCCGAGCCCTGCCCCGACGCCGTCAGGCTGGTCTACCTCGCCGTCGCTGCCGCCGAGGCACTGCCCCGACACCGTCGCCGCCCCGCCGCCCCGCCGGCCCCGACCCGTCGCCGTCGCCACAAGGCCGCCCTGCACCGACCCGTCGCCATCGCCCCGCTGCCACCCGTTCCCGACCCCATCGCCGTCGCCTTGCCTCCCTTCCCGACCCGTTGCCGTCGCCGCCGCCCCGCCCTTCCCAACCCGTCGCCGTCGCCCGACCACACGCCGCCTTGGTCCGGCCGCGGCGCCTTTTCCTCTTATTTTTTGTGCATTTTATGTATATGTTCTCTGTGTATATATGTTCATATATGCAAAAGTTAGATTTTAGAAAAACTTTATATATGCAAAAGTTTCTATATGCAAAATTTATACATATATGTAAGTATATATGTATGTATAGATGTATATATGTGGATACATGAGGGGGTCAATATACCCCTCTCCGATAGCATTTTGTGCATTTTAGGTTAGTGTATATATATGTTGATGTATATATGCAAAAGATAGATTTTAGAAAATATACTATTTTTTCTGTTGATGATATGATGATGTTTTTTTAATATATGCATTTTTTCATATATGTATTATTTTTAAGTTGTTAGTAGATATCGATTTTAGGTTAGTGCATTTTATCACTGATTTTAGGTTAGTTGATCGATTTAGTGCATTTTATGTTTGTTGCATTTTAGGTTAGTGCATTTTATGTTAGTGGAGAGGAAAAAGTAAAATAAGGAAAAGGAAAATAAGTAGAGAAAGAAGGAGAAGAAGAAGGAGAAGACGAGGAGAGGAAGAAGAGAAAGAAGAAGAAAAAAGGAGAAGAAGAAGGAATAGAGGAGCTTCTTCTCCTTTTTCTCCTCTTTTTTTCTTCTTCTTCTTAATTTTATCGGGAACGAGGGTGTCGAGGATCGCCGAGGGTCGAGGGTCGGGAACTAGGGTAGAGGGTCGAGGGTCGTTAAGGGGTCAAGGGTCGAAGGTTTCAGGTCGAGGGTTCCTATAGTGTCAAAGTATTGAAGAAATCCATGGCTTCATCATTAGCGGAAGTAACCATGGCATGATGGTGCGAAGTCCTCAAAGTTGTTACGGAATGGAGTCCGGATAGGATAATTTGCCTTTTGCTGAACTTTGTACCAAAAAGCGAATTATCCTATCTGGGACTCCGTTCCAAAACAACTTTGGAGAGCTTCGTACCATCATGCACCTGTTACTTTCGCCTAATGATGAAGACATGGTTTTGTTGAATCCTTTGACACTAGGCAACTCCCGACCCCTCGGCGATCTTCGACCCCTTGACCCTCGACCGCTCGGCGATCGACGACCCTCTACCCTACCGCGGGCGTCGATGCCCACGTCACTTGTGGGACATAGATGTACTGTTCAACGCCGACCCCCTCCCTATAGCTTCAACACGTGGGGGGGTCGATATTACCCCCTCCTAGCTTGAAGCGTTCTCGAGGCCACCCCCTAACCCTTGAAGCGTTGTCGAGGCCACCCCAAACCCTAGAGAAGCAGCGTCGAGGCTACTAATATGATTCCTTATTGTGATTAGCTAGCTAGTTCTACGTTTGCCACTAATATATCCATATCTGTCATGTTTGAATAATAATTGCCAGTTACTGTCTTGTGGCATATTCGGTTTCCCTTATTTAGTCCAGGTTATAGTAATGTAATATTGATGAGTTATGCATGCGTGCGCAGGTTCCACTATATTCTCCTAGAGAATAAGCTTGAGCAGGGAGTAGTAACTGTCTTAGACTCGAGACGAAAAGATCCCAAGGAGTATGCGGAGATGACTGAAATGCTCGAGAAGTAAGTTAAATCGATCATTATCCACCATATCAGCAACTTTGTTCATTTCTGATATCAAGTAATTATTTTCTTTGTATGGCAGGGCTTGGGGAAAATTCACCAAAAAAGCTCCGGGCCTACTGTGTGTGCTATGCTTGCGGTAAATGCGTGCGACTATTGTCGGGCATGACCACACATACCCAAGATCTTACTTGGTCCTTGCCATATCCGACACCCAATACGGTGCATCATATGTTGGAGGACTCCCAACCCCACTCGATGAGTAGATGCCTCCTGATTTAGATGCGTTCGAGGTATCAGCTGGTGGTTCTCCTTTTTTGCCAGTTGCGCTGGTTGAGCTTGATTAGTCTATAACGTATCTACAATTTTTGATTTCTCCATGCTATTATAGTATCAAATCTTGGATGTTTTAGATGAATTATATCAAATATTATTTTATTTTTTGATATGAACCTATTAACTTAGTGCCAAGTGCCAGTTGTTGTTTTTTGCCTGTTTTTGGTTTTCCAGGAATTATGTTCCAAACGAAGTCCAAATGCCACAAAACTTTTTGACGGTTTTTTTGGGACATAAGAGACCATGTAAGCTTCGGGAGGAGGCCAGAAGGCTAAGGAGTAGGCCACAAGCCACATGGGCGCACCCGGGGGGTAGGGTACCCATGTGCCTTGTGGGCCCCTTGTTCCTCCGTTTGACCTAATTCCAGCTTTATAAATTATCTAAAATAGGGAAACCAATAGGGAGCCACCCAAAATACTTTTTCCGCCGCCACAAGCTTCTGTTTTTGCGAGATCCCATTTGGAGGCCTTTTCCGGTACTCTGCCGGATGGGGAATCGACCATGAAGGGCTTCTACATCAACATTGATGCCCTTCCGATGATGTGTGAGTAGTTTACCACAAACCTACAGGTCCATAGTTAATAGCTAAGTGGCTTTTTCACTCTATCTTTGATCTTCAATACAATGTTCTCCTCGATGTTCTTAGAGATCCATTCGATGTAATCTTCTTTTGCGGTGTGTTTGTTGTGATCCGATGAATTGTGGGCTTATGATCACATTTTCTATGAATACTATTTGAGTCTACTCTAAACTCTTTTGTGCATGATTGTTATAGTTTTGTATTTCTCTCCGATCTAGCCATTTGGGTTGGCCAACTAAATTGATTTATCTTGCAATGGGAGGGGTGCTTTGTGATGGGTTCAATCTTGTGATGCTCTATAACTCAGTGACAGAAAGGGAAAAGATACATATTTGTATTGTTTCCATTAAGGATAAAACCATGAGGTTTATTTATATTGATTGAGTTTACTTTATCTATATTATGGCATCTTGCTTAAGGTGTTACTTTGTTCTTTATGAACTTAACACTATAGATGCATGTTGGATAACGGTCGATGTGTGGAGTAATAGTAGTAGATGCAGGCGGTCTACTTGTCACAGACGTGATCCTATATACATGATCATTGCCTTGGATATCATCATAACTATGCGCTTTTCTATCAATTGTCCAAGAGTAATTTGTTTACCCACCGTATGCTTTTTGTTTGAGAGAGAAGTCTCTAGTGAAAACTATAGCCCCAGGGTCTACTTTTATCATATATAAAATTCAAAAATACCTTGCTGCAAAACAACATGCAGGCATTCATCTCTATATAAAAACTGTTAGTTTTTAGGCTATTTCTACTAAGCCAGTCCTCATTATGTCCATTAAACCGGGCTGGGTGAAACGGCTACCAAACACGTCCCTTGTCTCCGGAATCAGCTCACATAATGAGGACGAATCACCCAATATGCAGGCAGGCATGTTGATTTGTTCAATCACCCACCACCCAATTAAACACAAAGCACACAACACGTGATGGAGCAAAACTCACATGCACGGATGCACCAATAATGGATGGCTCCAAATAAGTAGTGCATATCACATGTTGACATGCCTATGATAGAGTCAATAGTGGATAGATTAGCTATACAGACACGTCTATCATGCTAGCTATGTCACGAGATCCCGCTGCCAATATACTGCAGCTACTAATGACATATATATCCCTATCACATTTTCATAACCTAATCCCTTGTTAATTTTAGCTACTACTTACAAAATTGTATATATAAGCCGGACGTAATAATAAGTTAATGGTTCTAAGCCATAAGCCATTTCTGTCAACAGTTCATAGCTTGGTGTAGTATTGTTCTCTAATGGCGATGTCTTCAATTTTTCTACATACGGATGTATTTAGTCATGTGATTCATCTGTATGTAGACAAATCTAAGACAAGAATTTTTGGACGTATTGAGTATATATTAGCCGAACCTAACGATGGCTGCAGTTGGCCTACTGGGGGTGTACTTGTATGCAGTAGAATAGATCCGATCGGATAGATTGCCTGTTGCGGTGATTGAAATTCCACACACACAAAAAATCATGGGACGACACACATAGAGGATCAAATTATGCACACGAGACAAATAATTTACCCATGTTTGAGCCCATGAGATGAGGTAACACCCAACTCGTGCATGTATGATTGGTATTGATAGCTGTCTCGAGTGAGAGATGCACGTTGAGCAAGATGTTGAGGATCTAACTACCCAGTAAACCCCTACTTGACCTTATATAGGTGGACGAAGGGTAGAGTTACATGGTAGAGTGCTATTGAATCTACTAATGTATATTTCTTATGAGCCAAGTAAGGAGGCGTCCTTGTGAAGAAGGCCGCCAGGGCGAGTCGTGTGCTTGCGTCGGCTCCTGGCCTGCTGGGCGGATTTTTGTTAGCCTAGGGTACCCCCGGTAGATTGGACCATCAGAGTTCTTGCGGCAGTGGTCTAGCATGAGGCGGCCGGCACATCGTGCACTAGCTGTGGAGGTTGAAGTTGTTGTCACTGTGAGGTGAACATACCGTCTGTAAATGCCCCTGGCAGCCTACAACACAACTCACACCATTGCAGTGTCCGACACCTCCATCTTGTCGAGCAGAAGTTAAATGCACTCCCTGTGCACAATATCGCTGATGTTACTTGGATTCTTTAGGCCTGGACATTTTGAACAAACTGCAAAATTAACTCCGACCATGCATGATTGATTGCTTCAATACAAAAAATAAAAATGAAAATGAAACCCAAATTATATGAAAATAAATGTTGGCCACTATTATACCATCATCATTTTAGTGCTTGCAGGTTCACACAGAGACAACTACGGTTGGTTTCTTCGAGCAGTATATTTTAGTTACTAGTCACTACAGGAAAATTACCAATGACAGGCAGGGAGCCATGCCCGCCACTAGTAGCCTTTTTACGCCTGCCACTAGTAGCCTGTTTTTGCAGTAGAGATAGTGATGTTCAACTAGGGCTACACTCCTCAGAACCACCACCAGTCTTCAATGACAGGCCACCATGACCTACCCCAAGCCACCCCTTTGGTGATCACCACTGACCAGTCAGCCCATCTGTGATGTGTCTCACCATTGATGGGTCCGTCGACCGGTCAGTGATAACGATGGCATAATTGAGGAGAAGCTACTGACATGTCGGTGGCCAGTGAGTGATAAGGTTTTTTGCTCGGTCAATGTTGATCCGTATCGTAGTAGTATTCATCGTTGTACTCGCGAATAACTGTAAAAATATTTTTGTATACAAGGTTTGCATTATCGATAGATAACAAATATCGGAGGCGACCAATAAACGGGGATATCTGATGTATCAGACATCTATGCGCGACATAGAAATGTTTGGGCCAAAGTTTAGGAAAACCCTTAATTCACACAGAAAATCATGGAGATTCAATCGAAATCATTAACATAGAAAACTACACATAACAATGTATTCCCTCCGTCCCTTAATATAAGACATTGTTACTTATTACATCAAATATTTGAGCACATTTGATGTAATAACGTCTGATATTATAGAACAGAGGGAGTAGAAATGAGAGAACATCACACTTTCATACTGGCACAATCCCTCAATACACGGTGTCCTCATTTTCGGTGAATAAACTTCGACCATGGATTGCACCCGGAATATAATATGTATATTTCACTTCATGAAAACTGTACCGATGAAAACTACATTTCATTACGATGAATGGTATAGTTTATGTGAAATACAACCTACATTTTGTTGGTCAAATCAATGGTCAAACATAAAACCTCGAAATACATTGTAAATACGTAGACACGAAGGGTGTTGCGTGTGGGACAGCTGTCCCTTGTGCCTGTGTTCCCAGCGGAAAGTAGGTACAGGATCCAAGTTGCAAGTTTTAAACGTGTCGGCCAAACGACGATGGATCTATCTATAAATAGCCCAAGAGAAATGAAGACTTGAGGAAAGCAAGCAGCACATATAGATCGATCCATCGATAGAACAAGAACAAGAACAAGAAGAGCGATGGCTCTACTTCCCAGCTGCATCGCTCTGCGGTCGCAGAGCAATGGCTCCTACCTGCGGTATGTGCAGGAGCAGGGCGAGACCTACAGGCAGCTGCAGCTCAACGGCAAGGACACCAATAACCCCTACACCAGGTACGACGTCCAAGTGTCGCAGCGGCACCAGGGCCTCGTCCACATCCAATGCCGCTACAACCGTAAGTACTGGGTGGCTCGTCGGCGGGGCGACGGCTGGTGTATGGCCGCCGACGCAGACGAGCCGGAAGAAGACCTCACCGACCCCAACTGTACGCTGATTAAGCCAATTGTCACCACTGCCACTGATGACGGCGGTGAGTCCGTGATGACCGTCAGGTTAGTTACTACTACTTCAACGCTCAGATATATTATTACCTCTACCACTAGGCAGAGGCAGGAGTACGGTGAAAATTAAATTAAACCTGCATGCAGGTTTGTCGGCGCCGGCGATGACAAGCGCATGACGTTCTCCAAGGACGACGCTGCTCCGTGCATGCGCGTCGTCGAATCCGAAGCCACCGAGCACGACCAGGACGCCTTCACCGTCCTCAACCTGGTGAACAGCTCCAGGCTTCTCCCCAAGTTGGTCATGTTCAAGGACAAGAACAACAGGTTCCTGGCCTCCCGCCGGACAAACGATGGGAGAGTGAGCATCCTCCAGTTCGGGGTGACCGACATCGGCGACGGCAGCGCCAGGTTCGAGCCCTTCCCCAGGGACGACGGCTCCTTGTGCATCGCCAACAACAGGCCCGGCCTAGGGACCGGGTCGTCCTACTGGAACCTCGCGGACAGGACCGGGGGCTGGATCTCCTCCAACATGTCGCAGACCAGCGCCGCCACCAACCGCAGCGCATGGTTCCGGGTACACCAGGTGAACGACGTGTTCGCCATCAGCAGCGTGCAGACTGGGCGCTTCTGCAAGGGGCTCACCATGAATGGGTACCGCGACTGCCTAAACGCGGCCGACACGACCGTCACGGCCGACGCACGCTTCGCCGCGGAGGAGCCCATCCTGCTCCGGGAGATCCACAGCATCGACTACAAGCTCCACGATGCCAGGGTGTACGACACCACCGTGCTCACCATGGCCACCACGGCGGCCGTCAACGACACATCCACGGAGAACACCAAGAGGCTGAGGCTGGTGTACGAGGAGGAGGAGATGAGCACCTGGGACTCCACCGCCGAGCTCAAGCTCGGGTACAATTCCAAGATTCGAGCCGGGTTCCCCAAGCTCGGCCTCGGCGCCACCGTCAGCGTCTCGGCCGAGTTCTTCGGGGCCTACAACTGGGGCGAGACCATGGAGAAGAAGGTGAAGCATGAGGTGGTCTACGTCGCCGCTGTGCCGCCCAGGACCAAGGTCACCATCATGGCCATCGCGGCGAGGAGCGCCGTCGATGTCCCCTTCACCTACTGGCAGAGGGACATTCACATAGACGGCAAGGTGGAGCAAGTCTTCAAGGAGGATGGTCTCTTCACCGGCATCAACAGTTACAACTTCAACTTCCAGACTGTCGAGGAGAAGCTGCCCTAGAGGCGGGAGACCATCATGGTCACTTGATCAATATTGGTTTATCTTAATATCGATTGCTTTGCAGGACTAAAACCATCCATCCATATATCGAGAGCCACATCCACATCCATATATCTAGGTATGTGTACGTGTACTAGTCAGTGCAGGAATAAAATGATTCTATGTACGTACATGTTTCATTTGCATGCACTTATGCTATGAACAATAAAACTAGTATGTCATGGCTACGTATATTTGGTTTTCCATCTTCCTCCAGTTACCACCATCCTCCATCTTCTGCGGCTATGTATAGGTGTGGTAGTCAGTCCAGGAATGAAAATATAAAATGGTCAAGACCCAGGTCTATGTACCCGCACCTCGTCTGGTATACCTACCTACCTACCTTGTAGCCAAGCAACTACTTTTGTTCCTAAATATAAGTCTTTTTAGAGATTCCTGTAAGAGATGCACGGACCAGAATGAATGAATCTTTACTCTAAAATATGTCTATATACATATGTATGTACTCCCTCCGTTCCGAATTACTTGTCGCATGTATGGATGTATCTAGATGTATTTTAGTTCTGGATACATCCATTTCAGCGACGAGTAATTTGGGACTGAGGCAGTAGTTTGTATTGAAATCTGAAGAAAGACTTATATTTAAGAACGGTGGAAGTATCTATGTGTGTATGTGTATGTATGTATGCATGCATGCATGTGTGTATATATGTGTGTATGTATGTATGTATGCATGCATGCATGCATGTGTGTATGTATGTATGTATGTATGATCTTGCATGCTCATGCAAAACCCAGGTCTATGTACGCACGTGTGGTATACCTACCTACCTACCTTGTAGCCAAGCAACTACTTATGTTCCTAAATATAAATCTTTTTAGAGATTCCTATAAGAGACGTACAGACCAAAATGAATGAATCTTTACTCTAAAATATGTATATATACATATGTATGTAGTTTGTATTAAAATCTGTAAAAAGACTTATATTTAAGAACGGTGGAAGTATCTATGTGTGTATGTGCATGTATGTATGCATGCATGCATGTGTGTATGTATGTATATATGTATGTATGTATGTATGTATGTATGTACGTATGTGTGTATGTAATATGTGGGCTTGTTTGTATAGTCGATACACATGTTTAATTTGCATGCACTTATGCTATGAACAATAAAACTAGGTAAAATATATACCAACTTTTAATTTTGTGATGTTTTTCCACAACTTTTTCCCTATCCTAACAATCATATATCCTTCTCGTGTAAAATAATTAAGCTTACAGAACTTAATCTCACATATTATTTCCAACAAAAAGTAGAAATAGTCTCATGTTGTGTATCAGAAAGTGGGAAGGGCGTTTAAATCCTGCCTTTTATTTTCTCTTTAGCAATTTCATTCATTCATTTCTTTAAAACTATAATCCCATTTTAGAAATATTTTATATATCTGAACTCCTGGCGCCAAGACCTTTAGAACAAGATCAATCTGGATTACATTAAAACATGATAAAATTTCAACGTTTCAAATGAGTCAAATTGATTTTCTGAAATATTTTCTTTGAATTGAGTGAGACAAATTTTTGAAATGGATTTTTTGTTTTTCATTTATATCAAACATATTTCAGTGCAAAATATGTGAAACTGGTTATTTAAACAATGTGAAACTAGTTATTTAAAAAGAATGTGAAGCTGATTATTCCAGTCTTAAAAATAAGTGAAATCTATCTTTGAAACAAGTGAAATCGTTATTTCAATTTAGTGATTGTAATGTGTTTTTCTGAAACTAGTGAAATCTATCTTTTGCAATTAGTGTAATCAGTTTTTTGAAACAAATGGAATATTGTATTTTAATTGAGTGAGTGTAATGTGTTTTCTGAAATTAGTGAAATGTGAGTCATAAGATACTTGAAAAAAACTGAAATATGTCCATTGTTCTGTGAACTGTCTATTTCAATGTTTGAAACTGATTTCTTGAGAGAGGCTGGAATTTATGAAGAATTTTATGCTTTAATCGAGACTGCAGGCCTCACGGGTTTCATCAATGACCGAATCGATCAGTATCTCTTACTCACCAATACTTTCATGCAAAACTTTTATTTTTATCCTAAGAAGTCACCGCCTGAAGTATCATTTCATTTATATGACGAGTTCAAAGAAATGTCTTTACGTCATTTTTGCGCGGTGTGTAGGATACCTTATGAGGGAGAATTAGAGGAACCTCATCGTGAAGATGTGGCTGGCTTTGTTAATATTATCGCTATAGAGGAGCCAAAGAAGGGTTCCGAAGCGAAAGTCTCTAGCATACACTTTCCTGTTTTACGCTACTTTGCCATATTTGCTAGTAGATGCTTGATTGGTCATGGGAATAGTGGAAACTTGAGTGTTCCTGATATTATCATGCTTCAACATGCTTTTCTTGGAGACAATAGTTTTAATATGGGTGCCATCGTTGCTAAACGGCTAGCCCTTAATTGTACAAAGGCCCCATATTTGGAGGTATCTATGCTTCACGTCTTGCTAAACATTTTCAGATACCCATTAGGAACCATGAGGAAGAGGAGACAATATTGCCTCCTCACATTCTAGACTACAAGAGCATGGTAGCACATAAGTTTATTGTTGACAACGAAGATAGGATGCTCTTGTATAAACTTAGATTCAGTAAGAAACACTTTGAGCTTATTATTTTGCCTGCGCCTCTGTTGTTTGATTTTCTTGCAGAAAAATTTCTCGTTACACCGGAGGTGGTGAACAATCATCGAGCTCAGGCCACTCCAGAACCCGAACCTGAGCCGGAACCTGAGATGGACCCTTATCGTGCATCATCTGTCCAGTGGGATCCGGAGATGACTAGCCAGTGATATCCTGATTATACCTCTCATTACACCGGAGAGAGTAGCGACGGTCCTTGGTATTAAACCAACTTAGGCCAAAAGCCTAAGCTTGGGGGAGTACGTATTTCTCACCGACTTTACATTCATGTTCACACACTAAGTCGTCGGTGCTCATACTCTTTCATTGTATTATCCATGCTAGTTTAATTTCCTTTTTCTAGTTTTCTTCTTGTGTGCTTGATAAACCTTGAGAAAACCAAAAAAATAGTTAGTTTAATTTCCTTGCTTGTAGTAGAAAGTAAAATGAAAACCCAAAAAGATTTCTCGCTCTTCTTTTACTTGTTGGGAGCTTACCCGTGTAAATAGTTTTATTTTCTTTTCTTTCCTTTGGGGGTCGAGAAGAACATATTGAAAATGCTTAGTGGCTCTTATATGCATGATTGTTTATTTAATTTAGAGCCCATATTACTTGTCTTATCTCTTGAGTTGAATGCTTGCAGATTCCAGCTTAGTCCAATGCACGTACACTCTTATTATTATACACATCGTTCGATCGTGCGAGTGAAAGGCAATAATGACGATATATGATGGACTTATTGGGATGAGAAAAGCTGGTATGAACTCGACCTCTCTTGTTTTTGTAAATATGATGAGTTCATCGTTCCTGAGTCAGCTATTATGAAGTAAACATATTTGCAATGACATTTAGATATTATAGTTACTTGTGCCATGTTTGATTAGCTATGAGTTATAATGGTTTACCTTGCATGACAACATGCTATTAGAATGATTATGATGTGGTATGATGGGATGGTATCCTCCTTTGAATGAATCGAGTGACTCGACTTGGCACATGTTCATGCATGTAGTTGAATCAAATCAACATAGCCTTCACGATATTTATGTTCATGGTGGATTATATCCTACTCATACTTGTACTCGGTGTGAATTAATTTTAATGCATGCTTACGACTTTTGTTGCTCTCTCAGTTGGTCACTTTCCAGTCTTTTGCTAGCCTTCACCTGTACTAAGCGGGAATACTGCTTGTGCATCCAAACTCCTTATACCCCAAAGTTGTTCCATATGAGTCCACTATACCTACCTATATGCGGTATTTACCCGCCGTTCCAAGTAAATTTGTATGTGCCAAACTCCAAACCTTCAAATGAAGTTCTGTTTTGTATGCTCGAGCAGCTCATGTAACAACTAGGGCTGCCTATATCTTCCATGCTAGGTGGGTTATTCTCAGAGGAGTGGACTCCGCTCCTCATTCACGAGAAAGGGCTGGTAACCGGGATGCCCAGTCCCATGATCCAAAAAGATCAAAGCAAATCAAAATAATTAAACAAAACTCCCTCAGGGCTGCTGTATGTTGGAGGCACTCGTTGTTTTGAGCAAGCCATGGATTGATGTTTGTTGGTGGTTGGGGGAGTATAAACATTTACCATTCTGTTTGGGAACTGCCTATAATGCATGTAGTATGGAAGATACAGTCATCTCATAGGTGTTGCGTTGACAGTGAAAGTATGCCTCTCAAAATGTTATTCAATCTCTATTTTTAAAATCGAGCTGTCGCACCTCTACAAATCCCTGCTTCCCTCTGCGAAGGGCCTATCTATTTACTTTTATGTTGAGTCATCACCCTTCTTATTAAAAGCACCAGCTGGAGAGCACACTGTCATTTGTATTCATTATTATTGATTCATATTTTGTATGACTTCACTGGATCTCTTTTACGATGAATTACAATGTTTAGTCAGTCCTTGATCTTTAAAGGTGCTCTGCATTTATGTTTTGCGGTCTCAGAAAGGGCTAGCGAGATACCATTTTGTTATATCATGTTATGATTATTTTGAGAAAGTGTTGTCATCCGAGTTTTATTATTATGGCTCGCTAGCTGATTATGCTATTGATGTGAGTAATTGTGAGACCGATGTGTTATTGTGAGTATGGTTAGTTCATAATATTTGCTGAAACTTGAATGCTGGCTTTTCATGTTTACAACAACAAGAGCAATCAGAGTTTGTAAAATTTTTTCTTTATCACTTTCAGTTTATCAACAGAACTGCTTGAGGACAAGCAAAGGTTTAAGGTTGGGGGAGTTGATACGTCTCCAACGTATCTACTTTTCCAAACACTTTTGTCCTTGTTTTGGACTCTAACTTGCATGATTTGAATGAAACTAACCCGGACTGACGCTATTTTCAGTAGAACTACCATGATGTTTTTTTATGTGTAGAAAAGAAAAGTTCTCGGAATGACCTGCAAATCCACGGAGGCACTTTTTGGAATTAATAAGAATTTCTAGGCGAAAGAAATACACCAGGGGGCCCAGGGCCTGTCCACGAGACAGGGGGCGCGCCCCCCCAGGGCGCGCTCCCCTATCTCGTGGGCCCCCTGGACCTCCACCTACCTCAACTCCAACTCTATGTCTTCCGTCTTGCGGAGAAAAAAATCAGAGAGAAAGTTTCATCGCGTTTTACGACATGGAGCCGCCGCCAAGCCCTAATCTCTCTCGGAAGGGCTGATATGGAGTCCGTTCGGGGCTCTGGAGAGGGGAATTCGACGCCATCGTCGTCATCAACCATCCTCCATCACCAATTTCATGATGCTCACCGCCGTGCATGAGTAATTCCATCGTAGGCTTGCTGGACGGTGATGGGTTGGATGAGATTTACCATGTAATCAAGTTAGTTTTGTTAGGGTTTGATCCCTAGTATCCACTATGTTCTGAGATTGATGTTGCTATGACTTTGCTATGCTTAATGCTTGTCACTAGGGCACGAGTGCCATGATTTCAGATCTGAACCTATTATGTTTTCATCAATATATGTGTGTTCTCGATCCTATCTTGCAATTCTATAGTCACCTATTATGTGTTATGATCTGACAACCCCGAAGTGACAATAATCGGGACACTTCTCGGTGATGACCGTAGTTTGAGGAGTTCATGTATTCACCATGTGTTAGTGCTTTGGTCCGGTTCTCTATTAAAAGGAGGCCTTAATATCCCTTAGTTTCCACTAGGACCCCGCTGCCACGGGAGGGTAGGACAAAAGATGTCATGCAAGTTCTTATCCATAAGCACGTATGACTATTTACGGAATACATGCCTCCATTACATTGATGAACTGGAGCTAGTTCTATACCACCCTATGTTATAACTATTGCATGAGGAATCGCATCCGACATAATTATCCATCACTGATCAATTGCCTACGAGCTTTTCATATATTGTTCTTCGCTTATTTACTTTTCCGTTGCTACTGTTACAACTACTACAAAACCTAAAACATTTATCTTTACTGTTGCTACCGTTACCATTACTATCATACCACTTTTGCTACTAATTACTTTGCTGCAGATACTAAGCTATCCAGGTGTGGTTGAATTGACAACTCAACTGCTAATACTCAAGAATATTCTTTGGCTCCCCTTGTGTCGAATCAATAAATTTGGGTTGAATACTCTACCCTCGGAAGCTGTTGCGATCCCCTATACTTGTGGGTTATCATATGTTCATAACCTTTTTTGAGAATGTCAGAATCAAAATAGCCTGCAGAGACCCAACCAAAATTCCTTTTGAGAGATTGATTGAGATGAAGAAAAAGTTGTTCCTACTTGGTTTTACTGTGGAGGGTTTTGAACAAGCAGGTGGTATTGACTCTGTCATTGATTTATATGAGGATGAAGGTGGTAATGAGGAGGATGAGGATGTTGAGGAAGGAAAAACTGAAAAAGAGAATGGAGCCCTGGGAGAGCATGCGTCTGAAGGATCAGGCGAGGGTGATTAGGCAATTGATGAACTAGATAAAGCTAATTTTACAACTAAACATGGATCTCCAAACAAGTCTGGTACTCAAAGGGTAGTGGTTACACCTATGGGGTATGGAAATGATGCTGATCAGGAGGAGTTCATCATGAAATGTGCTTTGGCTGCTGTTGACTTTGATGATGCATCATCTGATGGGCATAAACCTAAGTCTGGCTTTGCTGGTGACCTCACCGAACAGAACCACATTTCTAGTGAGGAGGAAATGAAGGATGGAAAAGAATGATGACCCTAGAAAACCCTTCTCTATTTGAGGAAAATGTTGCTTACATAACTCCCGAGAAGAATACTGGTAGCATGGAATACTGTCAGGATCTGTTAAGATCAGTGGATGTTTCTGACTCTGAAAATGAGGAATCAAAGGAAGAAGAGTTGGGGGTTCTCCCTCTTGAGGCTGTCCAAATCCTAGAAAGTGAGTCTTGGAAGAGGTCCCTGCTGGAATCACTTAACCAAACACAAAATGATGAGAATATCCATGAGAAGAAGCCTAAATGTGGTCCTGTGCTGGCTAAAAGGCCTGCTACTATGTGGCATGGCAATGTGAACATCATGGAGAAAGCTGCTGCATACAAGAGGAAGAAGAACTTGGAGATTCCACAAACATTCAGAGGTAAATCCTTTTCTACTATGGATAAATCTATTCTTGCTAATCAAATGAGTCAAATGAACTTGATGATTGGGGGGGATGATAATCAAAAATCCTTTACCATTGATGAGATGATAGCTGTGTAGAAAGAGAGGTGTTTGGTGTTTGCCAATAATAATCCTGAAATTGTGCTTCCTGATAATCTTGATATTGACTCTATTGAATTAGCTAGTACACCTAATGGTGTCCTCCCCTTGGAGCCAGTTGGCACTTCTATTGCTACTAGGGGGACACCTGTTGTGCTAACTAAAGCTAGGCGTTGTGGCTTATCCCACCTTTTCAAAATTAATTAGTTATGATAGGTCTAATTTGGAACATTAGAGGTCTAGGGCAACATGGGAAGATACAGTTACTTTGTGATACTATTGCTAAATATGATCCTGATTTTATTGGTTTTCAAGAAACAAAGAAGGAGAATATTTCTGAGGGTTTCCTCAAAGCTATTGATAGATTTGATAATTTTGTCTGGCATTTTTTGCTAGCTGAAAATACTGTTGGGGGGATCCTTGTGGGTTTAAAAAAAATGATTTTTGAGGTGGTGGGTTTTATTAACCAAAAATTCTCTATCATTGCTACTGTTAAAAATAAATCTGATGGATTTGTCTGGCAAATGGTGCTTGTCTATGGGTCTGCTTATCTTGAATTCAAGATTGATTTTGTAGCTGAATTACATGATACTCTGTCAAATGCTTCTTCCTATCATGGTTTGTGGTGACTTAGACTTGGTTAGGAATGATAAAGAGAAAAGTAGTGGTTTAGTTAATCAACATAATGCTTTTTTGTTTAATGACTGGATCAACAGATGGGGCCTTGATGGAGATTTCTGTCTCTAACAGAGTATTCACCTGGTCTATGCTACGTCTTGAGCTTGCGTTGGTTTTCCTTGAAGAGGAAAGAGTGATACAGCAATAGTAGCGTAAGTATTTCCTTCAGTTTTTGAGAACCAACGTATCAATCCAGTAGGAGGCTCCTCAAAAGTCCCACGCGCCTACACAAACAAACAAAGAACTCGCAACCAACGCAATAAAGGGGTTGTCAATCCCTTCACGGCCACTTGCGACAGTGAGATCTGATAGAGATAGTATGATAAGATAAATATAATTTTGGTATTTTATGATATAGATTGGAAAAGTAAAGATGCAAATAAAAGTAGATTGAAAGCTTATATGATAAAAGATAGACCCGGGGGGCATAGGTTTCACTAGTGGCTTCTCTCAAGATAGCATAAGTATTACGGTGGGTGAACAAATTACTGTCGAGCAACTGATAGAAAAGCGAATAATTATGAGATTATCTAGGCATGATCATGTATATAGGCATCACGTCCGTAACAAGTAAACCGACTCCTGCCTGCATCTACTACTATTACTCCACTCATCGATCGCTATCCAGCATGCATCTAGGGTGTTAAGTTCATAAAGAACAGAATAACGCATTAAGAAAGATGACATGATGTAGAGGGATAAACTCATGCAATATGATATAAACCCCATCTTTTTATCCTCGATGGCAACAATACAATACATGCCTTGCTGCCCCTGCTGTCACTGGGAAAGTACACCGCAAGATTGAACCCAAAGCTAAGCACTTCTCCCATTGCAAGAAAGGTCAATCTAGTAGGCCAAACCAAACTGATAATTCGAAGAGGCTTGCAAAGATAACTTAATCATACATAAAAAAATTCAGAGGAGATTCATATATTTGGCATAGATAAACTTGATCATAAACCCAAAATTCATCGGATCTCGACAAACACACCGCAAAAAGAGTTACATCAAATAGATCTAGAAGAAGATCGAGCAGAACATGGTATTGAGATTCAAAAAGAGAGAAGAAGCCATCTAGCTAATAACTATGGACCCGAAGGTCTATGCTAAACTACTCACAACTCATCGGAGGCGTTATGGTGTTGATGTAGAAGCCCTCCGTGATCGATTCCCCCTCCGGCGGAACGCCGACGAAGGCTCCAAGATGGGATCTCGCGGATACAGAAAGTTACGGCGGTGGAATTAGGTTTTCGTTGGCTCCCTTGATGTTCTCGGGGTATATGGGTATATATAGGAGGAAGAAGTAGGTCGGTGGCCGCCCGAGGGGCCCATGAGATACGGGGCGCACCCTGTAGGTGTGGGCGCGCTCTCCACCCTCGTGGCCTCCTCGGCTGCTTCTTGACTTGCACTCCAAGTCCTCTAGATCACGTTCGTACCAAAAATCACTCTCCCGAAGGTTTCATTCCGTTTGGACTCCGTTTGATATTCCTTTTCTTCGAAATACTGAAATAGGCAAAAAAACAGCAATACGGGCTGGGCCTCCGGTTAGTAGGTTAGTCCCAAAACTGATATAAATGTGTAAAGTAAAGCCCATAAACATCCAAAACGGGTAATATAATAATATGGAACAATAAAAAATTATAGATACATTGGAGACGTATCAGTCTAATAACTAGACCTCCCCTGTGTTTGCTGTATTAGATAGAGTGTTCATTTCTATGAACTAGGATGCCCATTTTCCTTTTTCCACCTTGTTAGCCCTTCCCAGGGTGGGGAGTGATCATGCTCCTTTAGTCATTGACATTGTTGCTAGAACCCCATCCAATCCCAAGCCTTTTAGGTTTGAAAAATGGTGGCTCTCCCACCCAGGCTTTCATCAAATGGTTGCAGATGCCTGGAACTCTGTGTCTTCATTCAAATCCTCTGCTGATAACTGGATGCTTAAGACTAGAGTTCTCAGGAAGAAACCTAAAGGATGGAGCATTAATAGAGAGGCAACATTGAAGAAAAAAAAGAGGGCACTCCTACTGGAGTTTGACAAACTTGATGTCATGTCTGAAACCCAACAACTTCCTATGTCTGACTATGACAGAATGAAGGAGATTAATAAATAATTGGATGAAGTGTGGAAGAAAGAGGAGACTGCTCTTTGGCAGAGATCTAGGGACAGAAAAATCTTAGAGGGGGATAGGAATAATGCTTATTTTCAAGCCCTTGTAACCATAGACATAGGAAGAATCATCTTTCTGAACTAAACAGTCCTGATGGCGTGGTCAATTCGACCCAGGAGATGCTTGAGATTGCTACTTGTTTTTACAAAGATCTGTTTGCTTTTGAACCTAAACATGACATCCATTTGGATGCTGACTTTTGGGCTGAGGATGAATTAGTTAGCAATGATGAGAGAGAACATCTAGAGAGACCTTTTTCTAAAGAGGAAATCAAGCAAGCTGTGATGAGTTCTTATGCTAGTGGAGCCCCTGGCCCTGATGGCCTTTCCTTCCTATTCTATCAAACCTTTTGGGATTTGATCAAAAATGATTTTATGTGGATGGTTAGAGACTTTGAGAATGGTAGACTTGATATATATAAGTTGAATCATGCCATTATTGCTCTTATTCCAAAAATACCTATGGCTAGAGATATGAAGAACTTTAGGCCTATCAGCCTTAGTAATTGTGTTGTTAATTTTTTTTCTAAAGCTATGACTACTAGGGTTTCCCCCTTATGTGACAAGCTTATCTCCTCCAACCAAACTACATTTATTAAAGGCAGATTCATTCTCAAGAGTGTAGTTATGGCCCATGAGGTCATTCATGAAATTCATAGATCTGGGTCTGCTGGTCTATTTCTTAAACTTGACTATGAGAAAGCATATGATAGAGTCAGTTGGGACTTTTTGAAAGAAATGCTTCTTTCTAGAGGCTTTGGTAGTAAGTGGGTGGACTGGGTGATGTCTACTATTCACCAAGGGACTTTTTAGGTTAGAATCAATGACTCTAATGGTCCCCAGTTCTCTGGAGGGAAAGGATTGAAACAGGGTGACCCTCACTCACCCCTCCTATTCAATCTAGTAGCTGATGTCTTTTCCAAAATGCATCATAAAGCTGCCAATAGTGGTTTAATTTGTGGACTGCTACCCCATGCATTTCCAGGTGGGGTGGTCAGTTTGCAATATGCTGATGATACCATCCTATTCTTGGATAATTCTTTGGAGTATGCCAAGAACTTGAAGTGGATTTTGTCCTGTTTTGAAAATTTATCTGGTTTGAAAATTAATTTCCATAAAACTGATCTTCATGCTATTAATATCACTGAGCAAGTATCTAATGATTTTGCCCAGGTTTTCTGTTGCCAGCTTGGGGATTTCCCCTTTAAATATCTAGGTGTTCCCCTTCACTTAAAAAAACTTAGGAGGGAGGACCTCCAACCCATTATTGATAGAATTATCAATAACATTTCTGGATGGTTAGGGAGATTTCTCTCATATAGAGGGAAACTAATTTTGCTTACCACTTGCATTACTAGCGTTCCTTCTTATCTAATGTCTATTGTGAAATTCCCCAAATGGGCTATTGATATGATCACATCCCAAATGTCACACTTCTTTTGGGGGAATGTGGGTGATAATCATAAATACCACCTTGCTAATTGGGGGTTGATATCCAGAAGGAAAGAGTTTGGGGGTATGGGGGTTCCCAATCTTAGAGAATTCAACGTGGCCCTTTTGGCCTCATGGGGTAAAAGGTTTTATGATGACAGGGATAGTGACTGGAAGAAGATGCTAAACTACAAGTACAACACTTCCAGCCCTAATTTGTTTAATACTAGGGTGACCCTGGGGTCCCCATTTATGAAAAGTTTGTCATGGGCTCTTGCAGCCTCTAGAAATTTCTATAGATGGATACCTGGAGATGGTAAAGTATTGCCTTCTGGCATGACACCTGGGTTGGGGATTATTCTCTTAAAACTGCATTTTGGGACTTGTTTACTATCTATCAACAACAAGATTCTACTCTTGGACAGGTTTGGGTGGATGGAGAACTGCATTTAACTTTTAGAAGGTGTGTGATGGAAAGCACTCTAGATAGATGAGAGGAGCTCATCAAGGTGGTTGAGTCAGTGTGCCTATCTGATTCCCCAGACCAGCCAGTTTGGATGCTAGAATCATGTAGCAAATACTCTGTCAAATCTTTCTATAAAATGATTAACTTTGGTGGGATAGTATCTGCTATCAAAGATGATATCTGGAAAATTAGAGTTCCACCCAATATTCATGTTTTCCTCTGGTTTATCTACTACAATAAGATCTTAACCAGGGATAATTTGGCCAAGCGCGGGCATGTGGATGACATGTCGTGTGTCTTTTGTAGTGAACCTGAAACCATCTAGCGTTTATTTTTTCATTGCATTGTTGCCAGACATGTTTGGGACGTGGTAGTTGATAGCTTTAATATTACTGCACCTGACTCTTTTGAACTGTTGTCTTCTTTCTGGAAGAGGATAAAATACTATGAAGCTTTAAATATTGTCACTGCTGCTACCTTGTGGAGCTTAGAGAAGATGGCGAAGTATACGATGTGTTTTGGACCTGTTGGGGGCAACGATCAGGCAGTGGAAAATCCTATGTTCAGAGGCTCAGGGTGCGCTTCTTCTCCGGTACTTAAGATTTTTGGACCATCGAAGAGGGGAATTGCTTAGGATCGTATGGCAATGATGCTGCTACCGGGGGCGTCGCTAGTTGATGTTCTGCTAGCTTGCATATCTTAGCTTTGATCTTATATAGTAAGTTGGCATGTTTGTCGCCTGGTTATGTACCATAGCTGGACCCTCTTGAAAACTTGTAATAGGGCAGTTCAGTCTTTGCTTTTCTGTCTATGGCAGCTACTCTCCGGTTGCCCCCGAGCGCTGTTAACAGTTTTATGTTGGTTGTCGTTGCCTTGGCTTTATAAAGTTGGGGCGGGAGGAAACCCCTTTTGATTAAAAAATTGATATTCAGTATTGAGTGTACATGCCAAGGTTAGATGGAGACAATGGAACAGAGCACACATGTGTTGCGATACCACTCTATAGAAAGGGAAATAAAGGTCCGGTACGACGTAGAATCCAATATTTGGTCATAAAATTAATTGATGGATAGCTAATGTGCTCAACAACATTTCTAGCTCTAAGCATGGGCTACACTTATAAAATGCAGAGTGCTACTTCTTGTAGCCTCTACCTATGTTCTAAGCATAGTACCGGCAGCCAAACAAACATGAACAAAGTCGTGGTGCTAGAGAGGGGACATAGCAGTGACAATTGGGATGGGTTCGATCAATGCAATTTGTTGAGAAATATGGATGGGAGGCACATGGAAACACATCTTCTCCAAAAATCATATACCCCCTCCATGCAAAGTGATTGCAGCAATTTAATTGGCTGCATGCATTCTCTTAGCTATAATAGCTTGCATGCCTGGTCCAGCGTATTGACCGGAGCGATTTTACTGGATGCAAACTGGAGTAGAATCGAGGCAAAATACTTTCGATGTAATTGTTGCGGCCATGTTAATTCAAACGGTTTACCATGGCTCATGGGCCCTTTAATACTAGGCGGAGGAAGTAAGATGTAAAAAGAGGTTTATGTCACGTATTTCTGAGGACGGCATGTAGCCATAACGCTAAGGTAATGGCAGAAGACATGAACATTCTGGTACAAATCAAGGACAAACTACTACAATGTGGCTAAATTGAAGAGGGAAGAAGAGAATATCACTTCATAAAAAATGTCTCAATATTTTCCTCTCCAATTCAAAGTGCAATAATAGTTGATGGCTTCATGTTCATACAAACACTTTGAATTGTAAGTCATTGATACGTCTCAAAGGTAACTATAATTTTTTTGTCACGTTCATGCCATATTTGTTGCACTTACTCACACTTCTATACAACGTTTTTCACTTTTTTGGACAAACATATTATTGACAGAGTGTCAAATGTTGTTTTTTTCTTTACAGAAAAAGGTATGTTACGAAGTGATAAAAAACATAAAATATCCTGACTGAGATTTTCATAATAAGGAGAACACTGTGGAGCCAATAACCTGCAAAGACGGGCCGTCGGGGCTAACAAGTCACAAATGCCCCGCGCCCAGGTCATGGGAATGCTACTAGGGTGTGTGCGGCCTACTGGTACCCTTCGAACACATCTTTGGCCCTCCGTCTATATCCCCAAAATATCAAATCTATTGTCGAAGAATTTTTATGCCGATACATCGACTGGAACGAGGCAATCCAATCTATAATCCTTTTCCGATACTCTGCGGTTGGGAAAAAATATATCCAGAGCGATCTTCATCAACCTTGCTGTGTCATTGACCACACTGATGGGCTTCCTCTCTCTGCGAAAGAAAACATGAATGGCCAGAGGCAACAAACAATCGGAAGGTTGTAGGCCACATTCTTTCCTGTAATCAAAGATGGCATGTCAATTGGTATCTTGAAGGCCAGCTCACTAAGGGGCGGTGGGTAGCGTTGATGTAGATTCGAGCATGTGACTCCTTCCACAAATTTCAGATGGTATATTTCGCTATAACATTGACCACTATTTTGGTTTTCAGTGTATGCTCGTCTCCCACGGGCTTGGCAAGTCGGTGTTGAGTGTAGATGCCATGGTGAGACAGAGAAGTGGTGGCAGAGCATATGTGTAGCCAGCCCCCTTTCGAGAAAGGGCAATTAAGGCTCAAGTATTCATAAAAATACTGAAATAGATAATGTGCTCACCAACCTTCACTAGTCTATAAAAGACACACTACTCTTGTGGTCTTTCTGTAGCCTTCACATTATCAGGATATTACTAGCAGCCGAACGAACACATATGGAGTCGAGGATCCCAATGAGAGAGCGGTGAAAAAAATAATAGGTTCGATCAATGCAATCAATGGAGAAATATGTATGGGGGCCATTTGGAAACACATCATCTTGAAAAATTATATGGGGCGTATGGATAGGTGTAGTTCACGTGTTTTGGAGGAGGAAAGGTAGCGGCAACATGGAGATAATCACAGCTCCATGGGAGGGGGTGGTACAATTTTGCGGACACTAGCTCTACTTCAAAATGCCTACGTAGCTAGAGAAATTCGAAAGCGGAGAAGAGGAATTTCACATTCTAAAAACTAGATTAATTTTTGCTTCTCGGTCTCCTCAGCCCCGAGATTGCCACCAATTTTCACCTCACGGGCGGGGACTAGTACCTCGTTTCACGCTGCCATATTGGTCGCCGGAATCAATGTGTCACCCACTGGGCTGAAGGGGTGAGTCAGGTTGAGAGAGGAAGCCGGGTCGCTATAGGAGAGCACCAAAGCTATATTTCGCCTAAAAGGAGGATATAGGCTAGCTCTCTGTCTCTGCATTGTGCGATGCATATAACCATCTTTATGGTAGTATTAGACAAGGTCTTACAAAATAAACACATAGATCAATCCAAAGCTACCTTTGTGACCAAGACGGTCTCCCTAACTACAAGATTGATGATGTGCCCTCACCACGCGCCACACACAACAACGTCTAGCAGACCCTCAACATGCACCACATGCGCGCACTGTAGAATTTGTCGTCGCCTTCTTCCGTAGTCTCATCTTCAAGGGCAATCAATGCGTTGATCTTGCCGGACTCTTCTACCGTCGACGCCACCACGACACCAAATAGTGCATGCCTCCTACGTGCGTCCATCAAACGATATCCAGCATCGACCCCCCTGTTGCACCTTGCCACCAAGACTCACTGTCACCAATACTATAGATGGCACGCCGCTCTACCTTGGTCACCGCACGAGAAACATACATAGGTCTGCGCCCAGGCACCAAGCCAAATACTTATCCCTCCAGCCAGTGTACAACCCCAAAGATGATGCCCCCAAGGGGGTAAAGACATAGGAACCTCGCCATCATACGATCCAGAATACCCGAATATAGGGTTTCCTCTGGGCACACGGGAAACACGAATTGCCCCAAACGCCTCAACGAGGTAATGACGCTCATGGCGCCACTGTCGATGATTCTTGCTAAGTCCAAACCAAGCTTTGCTGGGAAATTCGCGCCATCCCCAGCTTGACCACCAGATCGACCTCCTCCGTCATCCAAGACGCCCATGAGGTGACGTCTGCCGCCAGAAACCGTCGACCGAAGCCGCACCACAGCCCGCAATTGCCAACCCGCATGGGTGAGCCATCGACGGTGGAGGGGCCTCATCGCTTGCCGGCGATGCCGGACGACGAACACTTCCAAGACACCCGCATGGATCTCCAACGCAACCGCATCCCAGAGCTGTGGCGTAGGAAGGCTCCACCGCCGCCATCATCCCCGTCCGGGGCTTTTCCTGTGGAGCTCCAGTAGCGGCATCGAGAGGGGCAACGGCGGCTCGAAACCCTAGATCGGATCTGGGGGAGGAGGTCAGGAGGGAAGGGATCGAGGAGAGGGGTCGCGGCGGCTCGAGGAGGGAGGATCGGATGCCTATGATCGATATGGTTGGCTTTCACCTTCTCTGTTTGTTTCTGCCCCTGTATTTGTACTCTGCTTTGTAAGGGGAGTATGTATGGGCCTGGATGAAAAGCAACTGAGCAAGTTTGGCAAATTGAATTTCACTCGTATATTCATGCTATGGCTGCTACATCTTCCAAGCCATGAATATATGATTGCGCTTTCCATATTCCGCTGGAGATATTATTTTTTCTGCATTTTGTAATCATGTAGTCTGATTTTAGTATACTAACATCCCTACTTTGGAGTAAAGTAAAGTATACTGACCACAGTTCCCAACGCGACAACCAGTGGCGAAGCTACAAAATAAAAGTTGAGTGGGCCAGGGAGCACAAAATAAGCCATGGCATTCGACCATGGTGGCGGGCGTCATGGCAGCCGACGACTAATGTGCGCTGCCGGACCCTGAGCTCCTCCACTGAGTGCTCTTATCAAGGAACAACCAAACGGATGCTACACTCAAGCTGGTGCGTTCCTGCTCTGCATGTAGGTCAGTGTTGTGGGCTAGTCTTTATAACAAAAATTGCTCCAGCTATCGGCGGGCCACGACCCTTTGAGCCTTGCTGAAGCTCCGCCACTGGCCACAACCCGTTACGCACTAAAAGTAAACGCCGTGACCCACGTGTCGCTCTCACGAGCGACACGGGGGAGACCCAGTTGCCAGCCACCGCAAGCCCCACTCCTCCATTCCCCCCTCACCGTCACTGGAGGAGGCGGCCGGGCTAAGTGCGTGCCGCGGACGGTGGCGGCGGGGCGAGCTCTCTCTCACGGCGCAGCATTTTCGCCTCAGATTCAAGGCTGAAGCACCGGTCGTCCATGGTGCTGGTGCTTGTCCATGCATGGCCCAGGCGGTGCGTGGCCTGCTCCTTCATGGCGTGGCCGGGCGTCGTTGGCTACCGGCGAAGCACCCTTTCCTGGCGCCCGTGATGCTCCTGATCTGATCCAAATTGGCGCATCCCTGTGCCACCGAAGCACCCTCGCATCGGGCTCCGATCTGATCTAGGGTGCCGGCCGGCGGCTGGGGGCTGCGGGCTCGACCTGAATTAAGGGGGCGGTCCTAGGGTTCCTCAAGTGACAAGATGAAGATGTTCCTGATGCCTGTCCTCCTTGATCTGGTCGGAGTGTCGGGTTCCGGAAGGCTCTGCCGGTGAACTCCCATGGGCGCGTTATTCCTCGAGATTGCTGGATCGGTTGGGATTCGGTCGTGCCCATGGGTTCTCCGGTAAGGATGGAGCGATAAGAAGCTCTGCTATCTGTTGCCATCATGGGATATGTTTAGTTCCATGGTGAAGTCAGAGGTGGAGAATGTCATGGAAGCCGAGATCAGAGGACTAGTAATGGTCATTGGAGCCTTTTGTGGTGATGAGGAACTTGCTTGCACTTACGGATTTCATAGTAGCGGTATGTAAGTGGGGGCGAAAGCACATGTGCAGTTCAAAGTCTTACCTCTCAGGGTGTAAATCCAAGGTTTGGCCTAATTGGTTGTGTCTGGCAATGGCTTTGTTGAACGTATTGTTTTGAGAGCGGGGACTAGCTTCAGGGTGAAAACCCAAGATCTACTATCGGGTGATGAAGGTGCTTGTGCATTGTTTTCTTCTTTGAGGCGTCACTTTTGGAGAACTTGGACTTCATGTGTTGTTTTGATGGTGGGTGTACTGCTGCTGCAGGACTAGAACTCTGTAGCGGGACTTTTCTTTTTCTGGCTGTGTGCATGTGTAATGCAATTAGGGTGTTGTGTTGTTCCAGAGGCTGGGTGCGATTGATATCTTCCCGATATTAATATATTCTCTTTATCGAAAAAACATCCTTACTTTGGAAATTCTCCATTTCTGTTGTCGGACATTTTGTAGACAGGGAGCAACCTATATTGGCGCTGCCTTTAACCTATGCAACGGCGTCACCATAGCCGACCAGGTGACTGGTCGGAGTTGCAATTGTGATCTGCTACCACAAGCTTGGATTTCAGGAGGTGACTCCGACCCAAATGGTGTCAGCTGTTGACGAGGTTATATTTCAAAATGGTCAGTAGAGCAAGCCACATTCCAGTTCTAACAATCTATTCAAGCTTGTGAACACATTATTTACACGCACCCCTGTTTATATCAGGGCTTCCATAATTTTTTCCTGCGTCCACCCTGTGCGACGGTTGTTGTTCTTGTGCTCTCGACCAGCACCACCACGGGGCATGTCACGACATCTTGTGGCGCTCATGCGATGCACATGACGACTACGACCATGGATGCCGGAGTCCTCCGAAGAGAGTGAGTGTCATGAAAGGGGCCGGAATTTACCGAGAATTGATGTTTTGAGAGCAAATTTAGGCTGCAGGATCAAATTTGACGCATAACTCCTCAAATATTGAAAGGATTATTATACATATAGGGAAAGGGCTAGCTGAGTTAATTCCCTAAATGATCTTTTGCCTAGTAGAATTAAAGAATTATGGAGAAAGGGCTGAAGATTCTCTTAAGCTGGTGAGAATGAGAGTATCACAGATAGTATAATGAATGGCAACTAAACAATTTTGTTGGGGTCACACATAATTAAATAAAGAGAGACAGAGGATTGAGTATCATGATATGATACATTATCATATTAAATTATATACTAGTATAATGCATGACAATAAATGATGCTAATATGATAATAAGCTATGATATTATTCATTATGGATGTAGTATCATACATTAGTACATATGCGTGATAATAGAATATGATATTTCCCATTGTGATCAACCTTAACCAACTAAAACATAGTAAGTCGATAAAATGGCAGTGACCGCCCAAATGATTGTAGCTATTCTTAGGGAAATTGGCTGTTCATAATTGAAAGGCAGCCGAAATAAATAAAAAAGTGAGGCCCATCGATTAGAGTCGTTGACTGCTTAAAATCATAGAGTTTCGTACTGATTGATTCCATTTTTTTTCAAAAGATTGATTCACAAGTTTATATGAACGGCCTGTTGTCATTTGGGTGGTCATATCATGCAAGGCATGATCGTGGTTAGAGTGGACCGCACGTCTGTTTAAGGGAAAACAGTGCGGTGATCACAGGCTGTTCGCTACAAAGTGCATCATACAAATTCCTTAGCTCTCAGCACAGACCCCATTGTGAGGAGCTTATTACTGTTATCATCACAACCGGTCGGAGATCATGGTGGAAACGGTGTTGAGCATGGCAAGGTCGATGCTGGGTGGCGCCATTAGCGTGGCCGCCTCTACCGCCGCCGCCGAGATGGGCCTCCTGGTCGGAGTCCGCAAGGATATCTGGTATATATGTTAATTCACATCCAGTTACTGGTTCGTTTGTTGCTGTCATTTTACCGATTAGAGGGTCTATCATGCTTGCCTAACTAGGCCCCTCCGCCCCTCTCGGTTTTATTGATAATAGAGCTAGCTGGGATCTTACAGTCACAAACACCCATGACTCTTGTTGAATTGGATTGACCAAATCAGGATGATAATTGACATTTTAGAGAGAGCCTCAAAGAAGCTTGGGCTACATGTTTACACTCATTTCAGTCTTGTATACTACTCCCTCCGTTTCGATTTACTCGTCGTGGTTTTAGTTTAAATAACTAAAACCATGACAAGTAAATCGGAACGGAGGGAGTACTAGTCACCAAGCCGAATCTCAGGCTAGTATTATACATAGTTATACTTATATAGGAGTTCACGAAGAACAATGATTTTGCTTGCATTCTGGAAACGTGAAGTATGTACAGAAAAATTAAGTGTACTCAATGGAGGGAACAAAAAGAAATCGAAGATGATAAAACAAAAGCCGTACTCTAAATTTTCATCCCGCATGTAACATGTTGGCACTGGTGCGTTTTGCTAAGGACAAAAGAATCAGCGAAGCTGAGCGAGCAAATCGGTGATGCCACTTGGCTGTAGTATACATGTGTGTTTCCGATCGATCAAAAGCTAGCTAGCCTTGCGCGGAATTAATCAAGCAGCCTGACCCAACCTAGATCGTGTACTTATTTGTCAAATCGGAATAAAAACCGCCGTGCAGACGCGCACGTTCAGTCCCGATTGGAGGTCGTCCAATCCAACTCCCGCATCGTGCAGCCTCGTTGGGAGAGACCGACGTGCAGTCCAACATGAGAGCCCGTCCCAGTCTAGGCTGCACGTCGGCCTCATGGAACTTTAGAAGTCTATAGGATGGCATGAAGAAGAACCAAACTGTTAGAAGGGATAGAAAGGGAGATTGGCGGAATATGATAGATGTATTATTCAGCCTCATGGGCAAGTATACTGAGTACAGGATTTGAAGGGCAAGACTACCAAATAAGTATAACCCAAATATATCTCTAACAGCCCCCGTAGTCGTGGCGATAGTGTTGTGAATAACATGAGCGTCGCGGACGGTCAGACTAGAGAGAATAGCAGGCGATACGCTGACATCCCCCACAATCGTAGCGGGAGCGCCGTGGACGGTGTCGCGTAGCGGGCGCGTTGACTGTAGAGGAAGTCGACGAGTTGCTCAAGCGAGGTGATAGCCCTTTGTGCCGATGTCGATGTAGCCGAGAGCGTAGGGGGTGTAGCCGTGGTCGAGATTGCCGTGTGGAGAACGCCGTGGTCGATGTCGTCTCGGGGTGGCCGGTGTTGAGGAAGTCGCCGTGAAGCCGTGGGTGCAAGAAAGCACTGAGTTAGTCGTGGGCGCAATGGTTTCGAGGTAGTTTGCACCAGAAGGAGGATCGTGTTGGCGAGGCATCGCGCCGGGTTTGCCAAACCCGGGGACACGTCATAGACGAAGGCACACGTAGGTGTTTCCAGCACCGGGCATGTGTAGACGGACGAAGAAAAAGTTGACGAAGCGCCGCACCAGGCTTGCCAGGCCCGGGACATGGACGAAGGCACGCATCGGTGTTACCAGCATCGGGCATGCACAGTCGAGGGACCTGCACGAGCTGTACGCCATGTCGAGGAGTCGGAGGGGCCAGCAGAGAAGGAGACTCGACGACGGTTGTGGTGCCAATCGGTATGGGGCCGATGGCACCAAAGGTGGGAGTAGACGAAGTAGTCGGGGAAGCTGACGGCGACGCTGGCGATGGGCTGACATTGGACCAAGACGAAGGGGGTGGACTGGCGGCACGGCGCGGGTGAGCGACCAGTAGCGGCGCCGAGGAACGCGGCGGTGCTCGAAGTAGGCGAGGAACCCGACAGCGTGACGAAGACCGACACGGATGGTGGCGTTCCCGCGCCAAGGCAGGCGGCGCGGCGGATACCACGAGAAGTCGACACGCGGTGACGGCGGAATGGACTGCGGGCCGTGGCGCTACGGCCCGAACGGGTGACGAAGCGACATCAGGCGGGTCGGGCGACGACAGGAAGACCTCTGGGCGGCGGCATGGACCGCGTGTCAGGACGCTACGGCCCAAAGGGGCGAAGCAGCGGCGCGCGAGACGTTGCAGCCAGGAGGACGGCCTCGGGCGATGGCCGGGACCGTGTGCCGTGACGCAGCGGCGGCTCGCGAGTTGGTGCAGCCGCGGAGAGAACCACGGGATGGCGGTGCTATGGCCTGACGGGGCGACCGAGCGGCAGCCCATTGCTGGATCGGTGGAGGGGCGCGCTGTATTCGGGAAAGTCCTTATGGGACCTGCGGAGGCGCGCGCAACCGACAGGCCAGATCCGTCGCACGACGTAGATGAGGCAGATCGCGGCGCCGGGCGCGTGATCAACCCGACCGCGCGAGAGGTCCGAGATGGTCGGCGGGGAAAGATGTGCGAACGAGCGGCTAGCGCGCGACGCCCAAGCCGCCAACGTAGCGTCGGCGCCCAGGCAGCGAGGCCCGAGTGACCAACGCAGCAGCGGCTCCCTAGCTTGAGGCAGTCGCCCCGACGCAGCCGGCGAGGCAGAGGGCAGGACAGTCGTACAGACGCGACGGAGGAGCATTGTGTTGGAGAGGTCCAGGTCGGAGCAGGGCGGCGACGGGTAGGCCGATGCACGGATGGCGGCTGGCCGTGACGGGCCGCCTCGGCGCGCGTAGCCGTTGTGTCGGAGGAGAGGCCAGTTGGTCGCGCTGGTGTCGGAGTAGAGCGCGCGGGGGTCGACGACGGCGGCGGGTGGCGCAAACTGATCTTAGAGCGGAAACCAAAAACAAAAACGCTGATCAAGATGACCGGCGTGAGAAAGAAAACTCTGAGCAAGGGCTCGAGAAAAAAGACTCTCTTGGGTAGCCGGTCAACACGACCGGCAGACGAATCCTAGGTATGGGTGGCGCGGCCCCCGGTGGCGCTCATGGAGGAGGACCGCCCAGGGGGCGGTGCGCTTGGCGGAAGCGGCGGGCAGTGGCTAGGGTTGGTTCTGTTAGGCTGATATCATGTTATAAAGGATAGAAAGGGAGATTGGCGGAATATGATGAATGTATTATTGATCCTTGAGGACGAGTAGATATTGAGTACAAGACTTGAAGAGCAAGACGCCTCTTCTAGAGATAAGGTAGGATGTGGATTAAAAAATTTAGACTACCAAATACATGTAACCCAAATATATCTCTAACAGAAACTACTAGGGTTCTGGAGGATACTTCTGTGACGGAAGGATCGCCGATCCCCTATCTCTCCGGTCGTTGTTGCGGCAGCGGGAGAGTGGAGGGACCTTCGATATGTGCGGGAGGTGTGTAGATAGTACAGTTAGGTTTCCGACGGCTCCGTGGAATAATGGTGCTAGAACTTGTTCCCCATCTCGGCGATGCCACTTGTGGCGGTGTCGAAAAGCTTCCAGTGTTGTCTTCTCCCGTATCCGTCAATTCATCTGTCCTTTTCCTACCTCCGGGGTTGATAGCGGTAGGGTATAACTGCCTACCATCGGAATCCCTGGCGATAGGACTTGACTGCACCATCACCTCCGTTTGACATGAAAAATAACCTACCGCTGAGGCTCTTGATGGTAGGTTGTGTAATCTACCATCAATGAGGATAGCGGTAGGCTGCTCCTATATATGTGTGAATCGTTCTCTCATGCATGCACGGCGTCCATGCATGCAGCACACCCAGCCATCTCATGCATGTCCATCAATCCATCTCATGTATATACACAGTGCCGATGCATTCACATCGCTCCATGCATGCATCATTTTCATCCATCCATTCCTCTCATGCTTGCACACAGCAGCCCATATGCACCGCTGTTTTTAGTATTTTTTAAGCAGCCCACTTTCTGTTTAGATGAGCAGCCCGGGACAGCGCAGGCTTTTGCAGTGTAACATAGTTTTTTAGACTCTACCGTCAAGGACCTCGACGGTAAGGTATAATAGGCTACCGCCAAAGAGGGTATTTTCCACGTTAGACGGACTTCACGGCACAGTCAAACCCTACGGCCAGAGATCCTGGCGGTAGGTAGTTAAATCTTACAAGAGCTCTTCATGGACTTTCGAGTTGTGTTGTGGCTGGCATGATGAATGATGCCTTTGCTTTATATACTCCCTCCTTCCCAAAATATAAGATGCGGTTGACTTTTTACTTTTTTGATGCATGACTTTGACCACTAATATATATCAAAGTATATTGATTGAACTTGTATAAATGGCATCGTCATATTTTTCTTGCAAAACAATTTTACTTCATATGTATGTATACTAATTTTAGGGACATACAATACATGAAAATCATAGTTAAAGTTGTGCAACGAATACGACAAAAGTCAAACCGCGCCTTATATTTTGGGGTGCTTTGTATCATTGCTCGTTTTCAATGTAAATTTGAGGTCCTTTCCACGACAGAGAGAAATGGTTTTTTCCGGAGAAAGTGCAAGATCGGTAGAAAGAAAAGTGCATGTGACACCGGACGAGGACTCCCTATTGTATTTCAGCCGATGGTCGTATATCTATACATTTTTTTTACTAATAAAATATGGAGCGTTTCTGCCTGTCCGTCATCATACATTTTACAGAAATCCCATGGTTTTCCTTTAAGTATTCCGCGGTCCAACATTAAGTGCCCTTTCTTTGTTGGGCTTCGGCCCAACTGTGGTAGCCGCTATCTTGCGCTTCTGGGCACTGCTCAGTATTCTGCATCCAGCTGCAGTAAACCCAGTTCACTATGTTTTAACCCGTTTAGGACCTTGGCTTTTATGATTTAAAGAGAATATGTTAAACATGACTGTACTATAAGTTTGCAACCTTAACTCAGATTAAAATAATTTATGTATATATAATTTAATCAGAAAAATGCTTAGTTTCCAGTCGTGCTATTATCTTTTCATGTTAACAAATATAAAATTCTTTGTTAAGGCATAATCTTAATTAACCTAATTAATTCTAATCGTGATATGTATGTATGTATGTATGTATGTATGTATGTATGACTGATCGGTTTTAATGGGCATATAGGAGTAATAAAGAAAGGAGAGAAAGAAAAGAGAGAGTAAATGATGTGATCAGTGGGGATAAAAAAGGAACATGAGATTCAAAAAAATGAAGGAGAGAATAATGCAAAAGGAATTGGTATTACTACCAAGAGCATGGCACACATGCAATGCAATAATGAAAAAAAAATACCGAGGGACGTGGGAGGGGCACGCATATATGCGTTGCTGCGCAGTGTGCGACTGTTATGTGCAATAGAAAAAAAGTGACATGAAGGTGAGAGGCGCTATGTGAGCATGGAGTTGCATGCAATGAACTAGGATCGTCTCTCAGACCGTCAGACGTAGACAATTTTTGTGTGTTAATCTTCAAGCGTATGCAGACATGGCCGAAAACATATTTAATAGAATCGTTTTACTGAAAAAAAATTCACCACATAGTAAAAATTCCAAACTTTCCTTCAACTTACAAATAAAGCGTTGGTATGATTTTTTTTTTAAAGATAGGCGCTTTAAGATCAGAATCGCCGTACAAAAACCGTACCAAAAGTATTGTATGGGTAGCATGTTTCTCAATGTACTACGGACATGAAATTCTGCTAGACCTTAGTGTGCGTCTCTCTGCCATGCCCGGGCACAATTTAGATGTTGTTGGGCTATGCTGACGGATATTTTAGTGGACATGTCAATTATCTCTCGGGTTGCAACGCACAGACATATGTGTTAGTAAATAATTAATAGGATGCTTGGTTGGATGATTTTTCTTTAATTTTGAGGATTAATGTGTAGCCTCAAGTGTTAGACTATTTCTCGCTCAGGTGAAGAATAATTATTCTTTAGGGTGATTCTTCACCTCCCTCTTACTACAACACTATACCATATTTTTACGTCCCCTAAGTTTGCCTTACGTTAGAAGTGAAAGAGAAGGTAGAAAAAATGTATGTGAATTAAAAGAGATATTTCATGTGACTAAAAATTATAAATGTAAAAGTATAGTGTAATGTACATATAAATTTAAATTTATGGTTTTATGAATCATATTTACTTTTCCTGTACTGATCTTTGTGTACTGAATCAATATGATGGTACTATTTGTATACCAATTATAAATTCTAAATGTAACGAGTAAGAAAACCTCGGCCATAAAATAATGTATTATGTACCCTGGGTGACGAATAGCACTATTATATGTATAGTATATCTTCACATTGATTTATTATATACATTGTTAATTTCACATTCTTACCATCTAGTCTTATGTTTGTGTCAACAATTACCTCATTATTAGTTACATTTGTACTCAGTTGAAATAAACTTGTGCCACTAACTGCCCATTTCTATATATCCCTCGTTCTGCCGTTTGGGCCCGTGCCTCATGTTGGTTTTTCAGCTGCTTAGTGTTTTCATTCGATTTGATTTTTCATTTCAGTCCAGCCGCACCATCCCCACCTGGTTCAGCTTTTTTCTCAACACACTAAAAAATATATATGGAGATTGTCTCCACGCCTCCTCCCCTACGTGAGATAGCGTCATGCCGCCACCTATCCCCTGATTGCATCGTGGAGCATCCGCTCTTGCCCACTCTTTTTTTTTTCTGCGCAACGCTCTTGCCCACTCTAGTGCTCCTTCCATAGGCTTGGCTCGATCGGTACTCTACTATATCAGCTCACAAAACCGAACATGATCCCCATCTAGTTCGGGTCAAAAAGAAAATCCCTATCTAGTTCCCTGTTCAGCGAACAACCAAGGCCGAGTGGAGCGGTTGCAGCGTCCGTATGAGGCATTTTGGATAGTTATCCTCACTACTCGCCCGTTCAAGTATGTTGGGCATCTAACAGAATAAGGAATTTCAAAAGTGTGAGTTGAGTTAGTCATTATAAGTGCATCAATTTTTTAATTAACCCATCTTGAAAAATGGTCCAACGCATGCAATCCTTCTCCTCCCAACCATTGTGTGTTGATAGGGCAATGCTATACCTACTCTTGAAAAATAGTCCAACGCATGGGATGGTCACCATGTGCTGACGAAAGTCATCAGGGCTCAGGTGCAACTCGTGCTAGAATCGCCTTCGAGAAGTGGGTTGGACATACATCCTCATGGATGGCCAACATTCGTCGTATGGGGAAGGCCATGGACATCGAGACGCCGGTGCCCAGCGGCGGGGTTGTTGACTACTTGGTCGGCCCTGGCCATTGTCCTCTGCTTGCTGAACGAGATGCGGTCAGGTCAGGTGTGCTTGACATGTTGTTGTGTGGGCCTCCATGCCTAGAATCCAATAAGAGATTAGCCGAGCTGTGATGCAGGCATGTGAACCTGGCAGAAACGGGCCGAGCGCTGGACCAAAAGAAAAAATTTAACCAAACCGCACCTCATCGCATCGCGGATGGACAAGTGAAAAAACAGATGATCAAAAAAGTGAGGGAATTAAACCAGCAGACGTGGCAAGCCAAATCAACACTAAGTCATGGTCCCAAGCAGACACAACAGAAAAAATTAGAAGGGGTAATTAGTGGCAGAAGTTTTCCTAATTTGGATAAAAATGTGAAAAATCTAGCAATGGGGTAATTGTTGTCGCAAACGTGAAACTGGGAGTAAAACGTGGAATTATCTTTATAAGGTAGATATAAGATACTGGAATTGGCATTTGTGTGCCTATTTTCTGTTTGCACTTCAAATAGGAACACTACTTACTTGATCTTTGAATACACAAAACGAAACAAAAGTTTGACGTCACTATTGGAAACTTGCATATGTTTTTGATGGTTGCTAAACCCGGCTGCATCATTTGTGACACACCGAACCATATTTATTAACTCACAAGTATGTTCATCTAGTACAATCCATACATACATATGTGGCATGCATATTACTTTTTACATATTAGGAGCTCAATCATATTGTTCTAACTTTCTATTGAACGTCTTTTGCCAGCTTTATTAAAGATGAGCTAGAGACAATGCAGGCATTCTTGGTGGTCGCTGAGTCAACAAAGAAGAAGGACATGCTACTCAAGGTGTGGGCGAATCAAGTAAGGGACTTATCTTACAATATTGAAGATTGTCTTGGTGAATTCATGGTGCATGTGGGAAGCCAAAGCTTGTCACATCAGTTGATGAAGCTTAAAGATCGCCATCGGATCGCGATGCAGATCCGTGACCTCAAATCAAGAGTTGAAGAAGTAAGCATTAGAAACACACGTTATAACTTGATCAAGACAGATGCCCCCAACACAATTGATGAGGTGGATTCCTACATGGAAGATGTTCAGAACAACTCAGCTAGTAACATTGATGAAGCAGAGCTAGTAGGTTTTGTGAGGGCTAAGGAAGATTTGATTAAGATGGTTGATGTCAACTCCAAAAATGGTACTGCAAAGGTGATATGTGTTGTTGGTATGGGTGGTTTAGGCAAGACTACTCTCGTAAGGAAAGTGTATGAAAGTAAGGAAGATGTTGCAAAGAAATTTTCTTGTCATGCCTGGATCACAGTCTCACAGACGGCTTTAAAGCTAGAGATGCTCAAGGATATGATCAAGCAACTATTGGGTGGTGAGTCACTGAAAAAATGCTTGAGTAAACTTGAAGGAAAGTCGACACAAGTAAAGGACCTTGCCCAGTACCTCACTGAAGGGCTAAAGGACAAGAGGTACTTTATTGTTATTGATGACCTGTGGACCATAGATGCATGGAGGTGGATAAAGGATGTTGGATTTCCTTATAACAATTACAAAGGTAGTTGGATAATACTGACAACACGAGGTATTGGCTTAGCTAAGGAATGTACTCTTGAAGCACTAATCTATTACCTTAAGCCCTTAGAGCTACTTCATGCCACAAATCTTCTACTAAGGAAGAGTAGGAAATCACAGGAAGACATGCAAAAAGATGACAGATTGAAGGACATAGTTGGACAACTAGTTAAGAAATGTGGTTGCCTACCACTTGCTATTCTCACAATCGGAAGTGTACTTGCCACTAAAAAGATGGCAGACTGGGGACAAGTTTGTGAACAACTCCCTTCAGAGCTCGAGAGCAACCCTAGCCTTGATGCAATGAGGAGGATGGTAACTTTGAGTTACAACCACTTGCCATCCCATCTTAAGTCATGCTTTCTGTACTTAAGCATCTTCCCTGAGGATTATGAAATCCAAAGGAAGCGTCTGGTCGATAGATGGATAGCAGAGGGGTTTATCAGAGCCAGGGTCGGGATGACAATTGAGGTTGTTGGAAACATTTACTTTGATGAGCTAGTCAGCCGAAGCATGATTGAACCGTCAAAACTGGATACAGAAGGAAATGTGCAGAGCTGTCGAGTCCACGATATCATGCGTGATGCTATGGTATCAATTTCGAGTGAAGAAAATTTTGTTTTCCTGGTCAGGGATAATGTAACTGGTTTATCAGGGGAGAATTTCCGTCACATAGCATACCATGGTAGCAAGTGCCAAAAGTTAGGCATGGATTGGGGTCGTGTTCGTTCACTAACCATGTTTGGTGAGAGACCCACTGGACCATCACCTTCACTTTGTTCACCTAGCTTGAGGATGCTTAGAGCTTTGGATCTCTTGGATGCACAGTTTAAAGTTACACAAGAAGATATCAACAACATCGGGTTGATGTGTCATTTGAAATATGTAAGTGTTCGTTGTGCTCTAGGTTATTCAAATATTTATAAACTGCCAAGATCCATAGGAAATCTACAAGGCTTGCAGACTTTGGACATAGAAAACACTTGTATTGCCACTTTGCCAATTGAAATCAGTAAACTGCAAAACCTTCGTAGCCTCCGGTGTAGCAGAAAAGATTACTATATCTTCTTTAATCCACATTTCCCAAAGAAATGTTTGATGCACACACTGCGCTTGCCCATGATATACACACCTTTAGTTAATCCCAATGTCCGTGCCAAGTTAATTGCTGAGCTACACATGGCTTACTCTAGTCGTTGGTCTAAATCAGTAGGTGTGGCAGTTCCAAGAGGGATCAGCAAATTAGAAGCATTACAAATACTAGAGGTTGTGGACATCAAGCAGACTAGCAGCAGAGCAATTGCAGAGATGGGAGAGCTTATACAATTAAGAGAACTTAGTGTGGTAACAAAAGAAGCCAGCAAGCGAAAATGCAAGATATTGTGTGCAACCATTGAGAAGCTCTCTTCCCTTTGCTCCCTTTATGTGGATGCTGAGTGGGATGGATCACTCGAGTGGCTGCATTGTGTTCGCTCTCCTCCACTCCTACTGAGGACCCTGAAGTTGGTTGGGCGTCTTGGAGAAGAGCTGCCTAACTGGGTTGGAAATCTGATGCTTTTGGTGAACATTTACTTGGAAAATAATCAATTAAAGAAGGGAGTTAAATCGGTGGAAATGCTAGGGGTGCTGCCAAACCTCATTTTCCTTGGTCTTCATTGGCATGCTTGTGCTGGAGAGAAGCTAGCTTTCAGAGAAGGAGCATTTCCTAATCTCAAGAAACTTGACATTATTGGTCTGGATAAACTGAGGGAGGTGCGATTTGAGGAGGGAACTTCGCCCTGCCTGGAAATGATAGAAATCATTTGGTGCAGTTTGGTCACAGGCATTATTGGTGTCGAGCACCTCCCAAGTATCAAGGAGATATCACTTGGCTACAATGGTAAAGTGGCGAAGCTTGGCGTGCTGCAAAGGAAATTGAACGCACACCGCAACCACCCGGTGCTGCAACTAGACAAGAACTGGAGCGACCACATCCTTGGGGATGCGGTCCAAGGATCCAGTGTTGTACAACTAGAAGGTGTAGAGGAGGATTCAGCCCTCCTTTCCAACCAAGTAGGGGAATGCTCCTCGCAGGTGGTCATCTCGACGAACAAAAGGTCGGCTAATTACTACTAGTAGCTATGAACCGAGAGGCTAGTATGTATAGTTATGTTAATTCAACTTTTTCGCTCTTCTCTCTGACAGGGGAGACTCCGAGTCCAGTGTAGAAGATGACGGAGATGATTTCTGCTCTTGCATTTCTGATGAAGAAGATTCTGGATGATATTGTTTGTTCCTTTTCAAGTCGCTGATCTTCCATGTCTTGAACTTTGTGATGATTGTCAGGAGAATTAGATATACTGCCCCTTAGCTTCTTGAACCCCTGCTGAATATACGCTATTCCACGTCCTGATCTTGCAGTTCGCAGCCAGTTTCACATTGACGACTGAAATCCCTAGCTAGGTGTGTCTGTTTCATTTGACTTAATTTGTTGCAATGTTTGTCTTGTTTGATTTGTTGGAGCATTTTGTTTGCTCTGCACACAAATAATAAAATAGTGTTTTTATCAGTAAGTCTATCAGAGGTTGTACGTGTGTATCATCAGTTTGTAGCTAGCTTGTCAAAATTGGGATCATTTCTAAAATTTCAGGTATCTTGATATCTTTGTGCCCGAGAGATGATATTTGAGCAGGGTAACTCTGCAGATGAAGCGAACAAACATCCTAGTGTTGGGAGCAAGACTGACCGAGTGATCAGAAGTGAAGTTGAAAGCGGTGGGATCCCATTCTGAGGACGGAGACATTTGTGACAACTTGAAAACCCATGTGCATCTGAAGTTTTGAACTGTGAAGTGATCATATATACTGATAACTGGTCAGTTCATCAACAGCTCTGAATATTGTTTCCCACAGATACTCCCTCCGTTCGGAATTACTCGTCCAAGAAATGAATGTATCTAGATGTATTTTAGTTGTAGATACATCCATTTTTATCCATTTTTGTGACAAGTAATTCCGAAGGGAGGGAGTACTGGTTATCCCAATTACTCCATTCAGTCATATTTCTCAAAGTGATAGTCCATAATTTTTGGGTCTGACAGACACTTGACGCACCACTCTGCTCTCGTCGAATCTCGCCATTACTACGCAGTCTCTGTTGTATATGCCCCTCTTTCTCAACCTTGGTTAAGCTGGAAGACGGTATGCATCGTGTGGTGACGCAACTTGCCGCGCAGGAAAAACATGCATATTTTTTTATCAACGCACTGTCACAAATGCAAGATGGCTCCTTGAATCGGCCTGATGTGTGTTCAGTGCTTTTCTACACATAAACCTTGCATCCGGTATGTTGGTTCTCTTTCTGTAAGCATTACAATGTCAGTAAGTTGCAGGCTTCTGTCTAGTGCAGTAATGATGATGATATATGTGTAATCCTTCAGGTACAAATGATGCCTACGTGGTTCTCAACACTGGCACTGCAAGCTCTGAAGGTTCAGCTGCCAGAATAGGAGCCGGTGTTGCCAATTCTCTGCAACGTTGATGATCAACTCACACATAGGCGATGGAGCGAGCTCAAACCGAGTTCGCAAAAGAGGTAGTTGCATCAGTTTTTCATCGTGGGGTTGATCAGCGTGATGTCAAATCATTCCTACTTTGATGAACTTCAACGGCTTCCAACCCCAGGAATCTGTTCATGTTGAGAGAAGCACATTGTGACCAAACTCTTGCTGAATATATTCTTTCTTTGTTTCTGCCCCTGTATTTCTACTCTGCATTGTAAGGGGAGTGTGTATGGGACTAGATGCAAAACTAGTGAGCAAGTTTGGCAAAATGAATATATGATGATATTAACTAACTTTGCAGTTTCAGTTTTCAGTTGGAAAAAATTAACATCTCTGTATTCTGTAAGCACGTGGTCTTATGCCGGTATATTTATACATTGCAAACTCACCATTTCGGTTGTCGACCATTTTCTAGACACGGTGCAACCAGTTGGTACTGCCATCCACCTAAGAGCATCTCGAACAGCCGCGCTAAGCGCCGCGCGCAAAAAATCCTATTTGCCGCGCGCGCTTCGGCTGGTTTAGCGCGGCCGCCAGCGCTGGCTCCAGCAGCCGCGCTATAATGCAGCGCGCGCCGCTCCAGCAGCGCGCAAAAATACAGCGCGCGCGCGCCGCACAAACCACATATACATTTCAAAGAAGAGGAGCAAAAATGATCAAACAAACAAAATAAATCAACAATAAATAGTTTAATTTCGTTATCATTACAACTCAAACAAATAGTTTATCATTCAGTACAACAAATAATGCAATAAACACAACAAATAGTTCATGAACAATACAATGTCGAATGCAGAAATCATCATGCTCTGTGTCGTCCATGCCATGCCCACCACTCTTCAATCAGATCATTCTGAAGTTCATTGTGCGTTGCGGGACGCCGAATAGCATGATAGGAGGCAATAAAACGGGCTACCCTTTCAGCCCTCCGTCGCACTCGCACGGGATGTCCCAAGAGCTCATACTGTGAGTAGTCTAAATCTTGGCAACGCTCATTCTCGATGATCATGTTGTGCATGATCACACAAGCGTGCATGATGTATCAAAGCATTTTCTGATCCCAAAATCTAGCCGGTCCTCTCATAATAGCAAATTGGGCTTGCAAAATCCCAAATGCACTTTCCACATCTTTTCTAGCCGCCGCATGAGCATTGTGAAAATCAAGATTTTTCTTACCTTCCGGCTTTTTCAACGGCTTCACGAAGGTTTGCCACTTTGGATAGATGTCATCCGCTAGATAATAGCCATAGTTGTACGTACGGCCATTTGCTACAAACTGCACCGGTGGCAACTCACCGTTTGCAATCTTATTCATCAGTGATGACTGGTTGACAACATTGATGTCATTCAAAGATCCAGGCATTCCAAAGAATGCATGCCAAATCCAAGTCTCCTAATCGGCCACCGCTTCAAGGATTATAGTGGAACCCTTTTTATGGCCGTGAAATTGCCCATGCCATGCCTTTGGACAATTCTTCCAACTCCAATGCATGCAATCTATTGAGCCAAGCATGCCAGGAAAGCCGCGAGTTTTGTTCATCGCCAATAGCCTTGCGATGTCTTCAGCATTGGGAGATCTCAAATACTCCTCGCCAAACACTTGCACAACTCCCACTGCAAAGCGCTTGACACACATGATGGCTTGGCTCTCACCCATAGCCAAGTGATCATCAACAAGATCAGCCGGTATACCGTATGCCAACATACGCAAAGCGGCTGTCACCTTCTGAAAGGTGCTATGCCCGAGCTCTCCGGCGACATTCCTCCTTTGCTGAAAAAAGCGGTCATGGCTCGCTAGCTTCTCTGTAATGCGCCTGAACAACTCGGTGCTCATCCTAAACCGGTGACGAAAATACGACTCAGGGTATGTGGGATTCTCCAGCAAAATAATGCCTAATCAATCTGTTGTGGGCATCGATCCTATCCCTCCAAATTTTCTGCCGACCCATAACCGAACCACCGTGCTTTGGTTTATTTTGATATGCATAGCTAGGATCATTGCAAGATCCTCCTCCTCTTCCATATCAAATTCTTCTTCGGAAGAATCATACAACGAACTCATCTACAATGTTCAATACTATACTATAAAAACTACAATTCAAAACATGCACCAAATTCATGAAGTTTGAGCAATACATACCTTGTAGGCGTTTTGTCGAACACCTTGCGGGCGCGGCGCGGCAGCGAGCGCTCGGGCGCTGTTCCTCGGACGACGGAGGCGCGCGAGCGCCGGCGGGACTAGGAGGGGATGGGGCGGAAGCGCGGCGGCGCGGGGATAGGCTGGGGAAGCGCCTGAACGGTCGCCGGGGGGCGCGGGCGGCGGCGGCGGCGCGGCCGGATGGGGGTGGAAGTGGGAGAGGAAGTGCGAGAGCGAGCACTCGAGTGTGCCGCGTGCTGTAGTGGGCGCCTGAAATACACCGCGCGCCCAACTCGTTATAGGCGCGCGCTTTTTTGCGCGCCCCCTGGAGCGACCGCTGTGTTGTGCACGCGCTAAAACGGACCAATCTGTGGCGCGGCGCTATTTTAGCGCGGCTGTTGGAGATGCTCTAAGCAACGCTGCCGTCGATGGATGCCTCCGGTGGCGGCGACAAGGTGATTGATGCCTCCCTGCCTTCGATGTGGCTGGCGTGGAACCCTAGAACGAGTCATTGCCGTCGCTCCAATAACAAAGCTGGTATGTCCTTGTCGACGACATCTGCTTACCATGGCTGCTGGCACATAGTTAGCTGATGCTTATTCCTCAGATGGCGTCATTGTTTCTTCTCTAGGAAAAGAAGTTGACGGCCCATAGTCCTCTCATCTCCACGTGGCATTGCTCCGATATTTTACCTAAGGGGGAAAGTAAAGTCCCTTCCCCTTTGCAAGGATGTGGGCGGGTAGGGATTTGAATCGCGACACCGTGGTTCGTAGCCATGTGAAAGTGTGTGTGCCCCTAAGGACCAGCGTCCTAGAGCCACAATCATCGATGAAGAACCTGACACTTTTAACCTCGCCGCCAAGAGGGGCTAGCAGGAAATATGGCGAATGTCCGTCTAATCCGTCCTGATGGACGGACTTGAGGAGGATTGGAGTCTGGAAGACTGACTCGAAGAACAATCGTCGCTATCCGTCCGAGTGCCGCACCAGCGAGGATTACAACCCTACATAATCTACATGCCGAAGTCGAGGTCCGCACCACCGGCCGTTGGAGCGGCATGAGGAGTGGAGGCGAATCCACAGGCTCATCGGCGGAGATCAAGGTCAGGAAATTTTTTCCTAGTGGGCTTGCAGGATGGGAAAGAAAAGCTACATCATGACTAATACTAGACCATGACGGCGCGCGTTGCCGCGCCCGTCTATTTTGACAATAGAATGATAGTGATATTTCTAAATTAAAGGGTGGTACAAAGCATGAAAGTAAAATTTATATGAACTAATATATAGTTGTTGGCATACAAGTGCATTTGCATGAGCCATATATGTCCAATAAAGTGACTAAGGTCATGGTGTGATCTAGTTTTGATGATCTAACGTCTTCTCGGGATACAAGGGCATCCTGTATTATTTCATCAAAAAACAAGTACTCCCCCCATAAACTTTTATAAGACGTTATAGATCACAAATTTAGTGATCTAAACCATCTTATAAAAGCGTACAGAGGTAGTATTTAGCAATTTGGATTTTTCAAAAGATACTGTGTACATATATCCACAAATAAGAGATCGAATAGACGTGTAGGATGTGAATTTTTACCGGGAAGATACCTTAATTGAACAACACCTTCTTTGTAAGAAATCTATTGCGTGAGCTGCTCGCACCCATTCCCTGCAAAATAACTTTGTAAGAGAGAACTGTGTGAATTTTCTTTGTATATGCCACGTCCTAATAATTATTTGGCTGCTACTCCCTAGTACCCAAAAAGTTGGCATGTACATTTGTCCCCAACATGTTTCATGCACAATTAGGGATAACAAGTCTCCAAGAATCCTCCAAACCAACATACCAGAACCAGACCAGAGCACTTGTATTAAATCTGACAAAAAATGGATGAATGTGCTCGTGGGAATAATTATAATAGTAACACATGCATATATGGAAATTTCATGAACATAATAAGGTAAAAAATTAAGATACATACTCTGGAGTCTCGAATGTTATGTCGGCAAAACAAACCATAATACATCTTTGTTTAGAAATGGGTTTGTTTAGTAAGAGGACACCCACCAGTTCTTTTTTTTTTTTTGACATAGACACCATTGTAAAGCCATATAGAGTGGATTATCACAAGACATGTTCGGTGATAATGGTATTATGGTGGATGCATATATTCCCCATATATAAATAGTGATCATGATCTCAATATTTAGGTCAGGTCAAACATGCGAAACATTAACCTATTTCCCCTCATGACACGTGTGTTTAATTATCTCCAGACATGATGCTGCAACTACAGAGGGAAAGCAAAAAGGACTGACAACCATACATAATAGCAAGCATGGGCATCTGATGGTGTAACTCTAATATAATATTATAGGTGCTCTTGCTGTTCAACTTCCTGTGCGTAGGAGCAAGATAACAAGAAATAATATAAACTCTTGTATGCAACAAGATGGCTTAATTAGCAATCAAGAACTGGGGAAATAAATCTTACAGGTACTTGAGGTTCTTGATATAAGTAACTGAATTTTGGATGCTCTAGCCAAGATGACTCTCTCAGATGGAAATTGGACCAGAAGTTGTCTACACACTTTGTTACTCGTGGTCCTAGATGTTGTTCTGCAATAGCATGTCCAAGAACAACAGATACAATCCCGTCTGAGTTCTGATCACTATGCCTTACAATAAAACAACGTAGGGACAACTTGGAGCGTCAAGACACCGGCGGCAGCTCACCAAGAGTCCGCCACAGCAAAACTGGCTTGTTTTCCCTACGGGGCCGGGAGAGAGAGAGAGAAGCCAATCAGGCCCAATTCAACGAGCGAAGCCCAAAAATGTTACAGGAGCAGCGGCCCACCCATTTACTGCTTCGTGGTTACTGAAGAAAGCAAGCACGGGTGCGACTTGGCAGAAATCACACGGCCAAAAACGCATAGATGTGAAGATCCAATGGCCAAAAATGCAAATGGCTTGAGAAGGCTGGAAAGGTGCGCAGTTATAATATATTTAAATTATAAATTTTGGAAGGAAGTGTCACTTTATTCTGAGTTTGAGTGAGATATGGTTTTTATTAAAAATTTGAAAGATTTTTGTGATTGTATTTGTATTCTATGAAACACATGAGTTCAGAAGCTTAGGTTGTTGGATTTTTTAAATTAAGTTAGACAAAATAATAAACGCGTATATGCGGTAAAAAAGATGAACCTTAGCTGGATATTGACGTTGTGCACTACCTGAGGTATATAAAAATATGGAAACCACTCTACCCACAAAGAAAGAAATTAATCTAATTCGAATATCCATTTCCGAGTCCAGACTCATTTAATTCCTACAAGTATGCACACAAATTAGTACGAGAACCTGGAGTATGCATGGGAGCCAAAAATAACTCCCTCACTCATATTTTCATATTCAT